>QNTS01000256.1:710727-727163 GCA_003317085.1 Hucho hucho | reverse complement strand
GATTTTTACAATGTTACGTAAATGGAAAAAAGCTGTCCTTGAAACAGTCTTGATATGTTCGTCAAAAGAGAGATCAGGGTCCAGAGTAACGCCAAGGCTATTGAGTCTGCTGATAAGAATGCAGTGAATGATAGAGTTGAAAGCCTTGGCCAGGTCGATGAAGACGGCTGCACAGTACTGTCTTTTATCGATGGCGGTTTTGATATCGTTTAGGACCTTGAGCGTGGCTGAGGTGCACCTATGAGCAGCTCGGAAACCAGATTGCAAAGTGGAGACGGTACGGTGGGATTTGAAATGGTCGGTGATCTGTTTATTAACTTGGCTTTCAAAGATTTTAGAAAGGCAGGGCAGGATGGCTATAGGTCTATAACAGTTTGGGTCTAGAGTGTCTCCCCCTTTGAAGAGGGGGATGACCATGGCAGCTTTCCAATCTTTGGGGATCTCAGATGATAAGAAAGAGAGGTTGAATAGGCTTGTGATAGGGGTTGCAACAATTCCGGTGGATCATTTTAGAAAGAGAGGGTCCAGATTGTCTAGCCCAGCTAATTTGTAGGGATCCAGATTTTGCAGCTCTTTTAGAACATCAACTGTCTGGATTTGGGTGAAGGAGAAGCGGGTGGGGTTTGGGCAAGTTGCTGCAGGGTTGCTGAGATGTTGGCCTGGGTAGGGGTAGCCAGGTGGAAAGCATGGCCAGCCGTGGAAAAATGCTTATTGAAATGATCAATTATCGTAGATTTCTCAGTGGTGACAGTGTTTTGTATCCTCAGTGCAGTGGGCAGCAGGGAGGAGGTGCTCTTATTCTCCATGGACTTTACGGTGTCCCAAAAGTTTTTGGAATTAGTGCTACATTAAGAACATTTCTGTTTGAAGAAGCTAGCCTTAGTTTTCCTAACTGACTGAGTACATTGGTTGCACTCCCCCCTTCCCTTTTGCCCTCAGAACAGCCTCAATTCGCCGGGGCATGGACTCTACAACATGTCAAAAGCATTCCAGAGGGATGCTGGCCCATGTTGACTCCAATGCTTCCCACAGTTGTGTCAAGTTGGCTGGATATCCTTTGGGTGGTGGACCGTTCTTGATACACACAGGAAACTGTTGAGCATGAAAAACCCAGCAGCGTTGCAGTTCTTGACGCAAACCGGTACGCCTGGCACCTACTACCATACCCCGTTCAAAGGCACTTAATTATTTTGTCTTGCCTATTCATCTCTTGAAATCTGGAGCCTGGCTAACCGGTGTCTGTATGTAGCCTCGCTACCTTTATAGCCTCGCTACTGTATATAGCCTGTCTTTTTACTGTTGTATTTCTTTACTTACCTATTGTTCACCTATTACCTTTTTTGCACTCTTGGTTAGAGCCTGTAAGTAAGCATTTCACTGTAAGGTCTACACCTGTTGTATTCGGCGCACGTGACAAATAAACTTTGATTTGATTTGATTTGAATGCACACATCCATGTCTCAATTGTCTCAAGGCTTTAAAATAATTATTTAACCATTCTCCTCCAATTAATCTACAATGATTGAAGTGGATTTAACAAGTGACATCAATAAGAGATCATAGCTTTCACCTGAGTTCACCTGGTCAGTCTGTCGCACGTTTTTTTCAATTTTTGCCTAAACTGACATGCCCAAATCTAATTGCCTGTAGCTAAGGCCCTGAAGCAAGAATATGCATATTCTTGGTACCATTTGAAAGGAAACACTTTGCACTTTGTGGAAATGTGAAAGGAGTGTAGGAGAATATAACAGAATAGATCTGGTAAAAGATAAAAACCAACTGTTCTTTTCAATTTTTTTTGTACCATCATCTTTGAAATGCAAGAGAAAGGCCATAATATATTATTCCAGCCCACGTGCAATTTAGATTTTGTCCACTAGATGGCAGTAGTGCATGTGGAAAGTTTTAGACTGATCCAATGAACCATTGCATTTCTGTTAAAAATGTTGTATCAAGACTGCCCTAATGTGCCTAATGTGTTTATTAATAACTTTTCATGTTGAAAATTATGCACTCTCCTCAAACAATAGCATGGTATTCTTTCACTGTAATAGCTACTGTGAATTGGACAGTGCAGTTAGGTTAACTAGACAGGGAGCGGTGGGTCGCTAGCCACCAGGTAAAATGTAAAGCGCCAAATTCAAAATCCCAAAGTTGAATTATTAAACATCTACCAATATACAAGTGTTTCATACTCATCAAAAGCTCTGTTTCTTGGCAATATCACAGCATTGTCAGATTTCAAAAAGGCTTTACGGCGAAAGCTCTACATTTGATTGTTTGAGGGCAGCACCTCACATACTTTCTCATAGCCATGAATTCATTAGCCAGCGTGGCACACACATAACACATTTCACAGCGAAAACAAATCAATTACCTGTTGAAGAACTTCTGCTGAGGTCATCCTAAGTGTCCAACGAAGACAATCCATGGTTCTTTTGTTAGAAAAAGTAATGTATTATATCCATAAATCTCCATTTGGTTCGCGCGTCATAGTCAGAAACGACAGCCTCCACTAGTCCATTGAAACGTGGCGCGAACTCGTNAAGGGGGGACCCACTTGTTTGGTCTTTTTCTCTGGTCTAAAGCATCCAAAATGGAGGGAAACACCATCTCGAGGCTGTTGACATCATAAGGAAGCGATGTGTACTGCATTCATATGCCCTTATATGGTCATTTTCATGAGGGAGGGGTTCCCAAATGAGCAATGTGTCAAAATCACTTTTTCCAGGACAGAAATTCCTCGGGGTTTTGCCTGCCATATCCGTTCTTTTTCACTCACAGACAAATGGTTAACAGTTTTGGAAAATTCAGAGTGTTTCCTATCCAATGGTACTAAATATATGCATATCCTATTTTCTGGGCCTGAATGGGAGGCATTTTACTTTGGGCACGCCAGGCTCTCCAAAACCGTCACCTCGGGAGCTGCTCCCTGAGAAGTTAACAAGACTTTTATCTTTCTGACAATTTCAGATATGTGTATGTCCTGGGAAATGTTCTTGTTACTTACAACATGCTAATTGACTCAGTACTGGTACTCCTTGTATATAGCTTTGTTATTTTTTAATTGTGTTACTATTTCCTTTTTTATTCTGCAAATATTTGTCTTCCTTTTTAACTCTGCATTGTTGGGAATGAGCTTGTTTGTAAAGTCTACACCTTTTGTATTCGGTGCATGTGACCAATACAATTTGATTTGATTAGTTGGTGCTAATTTCAATATTCTTCTTGACACTTGTTACTTTCCCGTTCTAGGATGACTGTAACTCCTCCTTCAGATATTGACAACTCCTATAATTATAATTGTATATAGAATAGTGCCTTTCCACGTGCTCAGAGTGTTTATATAATAATAACTCTCTAACCTCGAGGCTACCTGCCGCCCTTTACATTGTATGGAGGTAAAATAAACCCAACTGGGTAATGCCACAGCACCCTTAATAGTGCACTACTTTTGATAATGGTCCATAGGGCTCTGGTCAAAAGTAGTGCACTATAAAGGGAAGAGGGTGTCATTTGGGACACTACCTCTTTCTCTCCCAGAGATGGAATTCCACTTCTTTTTTTACATTTTTGGTATTTTTATTGAACAGTCATAGAGGGATAGTGTGGAAAAGTAAGAGGTGAGAGTATCAAAAGGTAGTAGGACAGAATTGAACCCACCTCAATACAGGTACTTGTGGCCTTGGGTCTGCAGCACTAACCACTAGACCAGGGTTTCCTAAACTCTGTCCTGGCGCTCCCCCTGGGTGTATATTTTGTTTTTGCCGTAGCACTACACAGCTGATTCAAGTAATCCAGGGTTGATGGTGAGTTGATTATTTGAATCAGCCATGTAGTGCTAGGGCAAAAAACAAAACGTGCACCCAGGGGAGGCCCTATGTCCGAGTTTGGGAAACCCTGCACTAGACCACCCATGGCACAGCGCTTCATTTCTGCCACAAAGCTCTGTGTGTGTTCCCTCAGATATTGACAACACCTGTGCCGGAGTCTGGTATAGTGGTACTGTAGTGCTGCCGGCTCCAAACCACACATACCCACTGGTGACAGAGTTCTATTTTCCTCCTTGACCCCTACTCTCTGTCTCCCTTTGTATCTGTCCCCCTCTCCACCCTCCAACGGTCACTATCCATAAACAATGAAATACTAAACAATATATACATATATATATACACACAAATATATATTGACAACTCCTCTGTGTGGGTTCTCCTCTCTCAGATATTGATGAGTGTGCCGCTCAGAGGCACTACTGCCAGGCTAACACGGTGTGTGTGAACGTCCCCGGCAGCCATCGCTGTGACTGTCTACCTGCCTTCGTCAGAGTGGACGACTACTCCTGCACAGGTAGGTCAAATATGCACACACACGCATACACACACTTTGAACATGTGGGTAGGCCAACACAAGCACACACACACCTACCTACACAAACACTTCCTGTTTTTCCATATCACCTCGTACCTAACTTCCTGAGAATTATTGATCATTTTGAGATCTCAAAGTTGGCAAGTATTGTGTCTTGGTAAAAAGAGTTCACTCACTTCTCACGGTTGTCAGTTTGTTTTAGTCTGAGCTTTGTACAAAACTACAGAACAGGGTCAGTGCAATGTTTCTCAGAGAAGGATTGCTGATTTAGGATCAGTTTAGACTTTTAGATCACAAGGATTAAGATTACATGGACCCGGGAAGCTGAACCTATATCAACATTCGGAGAAGCTTGATACATAGAATTTTATAGTTTTACTCAGTGCTGGTTGAGAGAAGCAACACATTGCAGCTCATGGTGACTTGAGCATCCTTCTCTCCCTGCCTCTCAGAAAACCGTGAGTGATTGTTAGAGCCATTTGACCCCAGGTAGATCGGTGTACTCTGGAGCCACACACTCTCCTTCAACTGGAGAGGGGTCAGGACGCGGCTCCACACTGTAGTCAAGCTGGGGTCAGGACGTGGCTACACACTGCAGTTAAACTTGGGCTGTCAGGTCAAGACATTTCAAGAAACTGTTTTACAAAGGTGGGAAAGACACAAGAGGAAGGGGCCTTTGAAGTATGGAAATGTGTACACCTACTGTCTGTTGACACTGGCTGAGACTCTTCATCTGATTCAAACAAGCCAAGCTTGTGTTTACTTCTGATACTCTCTGATTTAGTGAAATCAAACACATTCCTCTGGGCATGCAATGCCTCCAATTAGGTTTTGTTGTGGTGGATTATTCTATGTCTGCATGCAGATAGTGGCGTGCAGATTATAAACAGAATAGCTCATCAGAAACAGTGTTTTCGAGGCTGTAATAACGCAAAGACCAACTGATTACCGCCATTGATTTGTCTTATTGGAAAATCACTCGTATTTTTGGAAATTCACATTTCCAAATGGCACCACCTCCTCTGTCATTTCCTACATTCAGCATGTCATAATGTTAGCCAATTCTGCTAGGGAAAGGAGGAATGTTAAGATGGGGAAGTTATTTGTTTCAGGGTACAGTGAATTTAACCTCGAAGAGAGTTACTTTTAATTCCCTGTCCATTAAGTTTGTTAAACCACATGAACAGAAAATGACAAGTAACTCTCTCCGAGGTCACATTCAATGTACTCTGAAACAAATAGCTTGCCCAGTATGTTAGCCAATTCTGCTAGGGACAGGAGGAATGATATGCTGGATGTAGGAAATGACAGAGGAGGTGGTGCCATTTGGAAATGTGAATTTCCAAAAATATTAGTGATTTTCCAGTCAGACAATTCAATGGCGGTAATCGGACAAATCAATGGCGGTAACTAGAAACAATGTTGCTGATTAACTATTCTTTTGATAATCTGCACGCCAGTTTCTGAATGGTCTGTGTCCTAAATGGCACCTTATTCCCTAGTGCACTACTTTTTTGTCCAGGGCCCTATGGGGCACTACATACTGTAGGGAATAGGGTGCCAGTTGGCATGCCCCCATATAATAATCCCCAAATGGCATTTGGGATGCATCCATGTTGACATTCACTGTTCCATTGGAGAAGAAATGAGCTAGTGACACACAAAACCTGCATTGTGCAATTGTATCCTTTACATAAACTGAAACTTTCTTTTTAGATTAAATCAAATGTGTGGATTTTAGATATTGCAGAATATCTGTGGAGATTTGCTGTGGTGTGTTTGTCTATAGTGAGCAGATCCGTTCAGTTCATTTATATGGACTTTAACACATTTTTCTCGCATTCAAGAGGACTGAAATCATCAACATACAGACATGATTAAGGTTCTGTTGGCTCAGTTGGTAGAGCATGGCACTGGCAAACCCCAAGGTTGTGGGTTTGATTCCCACGGGGTACCAGTACAGTAGTGAGTACATACTTCTTATTTTAAAAGGTAGACATTGAGTTATGCCTAATATGGCAATTAACCTATTCACACGTACCAACAAACGGGTGAGATCATTCTACAATGGTTGCAGCATACACTCAAACCGGTGTGATTAGAACACTTATTTAGAACATCCAGTTTTGATTGATGCATTTGAGCTGGCCACACAGTTTTTTTTACAGAAACATTTTGCACAAACACAGTCCTTACAAAGTTCTCATGTCCTGAATGTGACCAGTTTATTTTTGGATGCAATGTTCAGACATTTACAGAATAGCTACAGCATAACACAATCATCCAAACTGGAAAATGTAGGCTACATTGGTCCTAGCGCTAACTGAGGAAAGATTGACGTAACATGAGCGGTCATATTTAGATAGCTCTCAGCTGACAGAAACCACAAAATGAATTAGCTAATAGCAATTACTATTTATAGTTCATCACATCATGGGTGAGCTCAACATTGATCTAAATAATTGAGCAAAACACTAGAAATCTAAAGTAATCCGAAGATGGGTAGTTTGTGCACACAGCCATGTTTGTTTTTTCACATCAACCAAAGATAATAATAGGAGACAAGATGAGTTTGGTCTGTTTGCAGTATGCATATTGAAGGCGGTGTGTCGTCTACCATCGTTCACATCCCATTATTCACTTCCGAAAGTTTACTCGAAAATTGAGTGAACCCTCCCTCACCTCCTTTTGTTATAACATCTTTGGTCCAACAGATGTTTACGTGAAACCCAGAATACATTATATGTCAACAAACATGGCTCCACACATAGCTGGAATTAGCTTAGCTCATAATCAGTGCAATCTTCAAAAAAGTATTTTAAACACATAATATGTGTCCATTACAATATATGCAAAATCGGAATGCATGACCAGTACTTGAAAACATTTGAATAAAACAGTAAATAAATAAATAATTACCACACAAAACATTTTCTGATAGTGATTTATTGATACAAGTGGTGCGTGCAGGCAGTCAATCACATGACCTCTGACTCCCACTCTGAGCCATTCAGTGTTGTAGTTTATGTATATAGCTAGTGGGCTAAGATGTCACATTAGCAATGTCTTTCAGACAACTCGCAAATGTGTAAATTCTGGAGATTGATATAAATTCTGACAATGAGTCTGAGTATGAAAGTCAGGAATCAGATTCTGACAGTGACAATGAGGAGCTGCCCCACCACCTTGTAGCCATTGAGAACCCTGAATCTGAGGACCCCTTGCTCACTGACGAAGTCCCAGGTCCCTTTGAAGATGCTGGTGTTGATGGTGGCAGACCGACAGTGGTTGAAGTACAGGAGATCTGTGGTAGCTGGAAGGCCGCCAGCCATTTCACCCCTCCTGGCCCTGCTGTTTGCTTTGATGAGTCCCAGTCTGGAGTGCAAAGCAGAGTGCTTCAAGCTGGGGGCCGTCCTGCTGCAGACACTCCCCTACGCCTCACATAACACTGCATTTTCCCTGCAAAGTCTCTAAAACTGCTGTTCAAGGTAGTCATACACGGAGGCACTGCAAAGTCTGCCTGTCTGGCACCAGGAGAAGGAAGCAAAGTACATGTGTTCAGCTTGTGACACACCTCTGCATTTCACCATGCTTTGGGGAGTACCATATGCTCAAACATAATTGAGCACATCTGCAGCAATTACTGACTGACTTGACAGGTGACTTGACCGGTGATCTGCCATGATACTATGCCTTTAGAGGTGGAGGTGGAAATGCAGTTGTTGTTCAATCACTGCATGAATATGAAATATGGGTGATGCATATTCATAAGTTGTCAGTCTTTTCTTGCAGTTTTTTTTTCCTCTAGTAAAAGTTTTTGTTGCTGTTGTTCAACCACCACCAATACTTCACTAAAATAGACGACTATTACATATCGGCCTATGTGTTTTCTTGCTGTGTTTTCATCCAGTAAAACTGTTAAGGAGTGTACGCTAGCATACAAAAGTTGTCCTCAGTCTTCTGGGTTCTGTGTTTTCTCGCTTATAATAACCATAATAAGTCTACAGCTGTAAGACACCAGCTTCGGCCAGTCTACAGGGATGCCCTATGGACCTCTGTGTTGTAACTGTTATTGGGTTACAGAGGTAATGTTTACAGTTAATTAATTGAGCTGTATCTAAAGATAATTTCTTTACAGTTATTTACCTATGTAATTGTATTAGAATTTGTGTGATGGAGATTGAGAGAATTACATACATATTTATGTTGTATTGGTTAGTATTGGATTAGGCTATTGACTTCAAGTACCAGAATGCCTTGTGACAGGTAGTAGAAAATGGAGAAGGCGCCAGTTATGTACAAGTGACAAGTGATTATCCTTACTTTCGCTAGCAACTTTTTTGTATTGTTTGTAGAATGTAAAGTTGTTAAATGTAACGTGAACAAGTATTATTACTAAAAGCAGCTTTCATTTAACAACCCGACGTCCAGAGTCATTACTTTGAAGATAGTTATTCTATAGAGAAACTGGTGAGTACTGTAGCTGTAGAGTCAAAGGCCTCAGAGTAAATTGTCCACTTTACTAAGGCTGGTATTTTGCTCGGACCCTTAAGTGATCCTAGCATAAATCCTAATTAAATGTTCTGTTGTACGTGTGCATTTATGCTTACATAAAGGCACATGCCAAGGGAAAGAAAACCAAAGTATCCTGGTAGGCTGCAACCTGTTCAGAATGAGTCTGACGTAATCAGATAATTTCCAGGTCAATGCCTGGAGGTCAGTAAGAATTAATGTTGACCTCAATACATATGTTAAGGGGACCTATAGTAGTTTTACTACACGTCAATGTGTCTTACACCATAGTAGTGGTGATCGGTATGAAGGAGTCTATTTCATAGCTATGTTATCCACGGAGGAGCTAACCTCACGACGGAAGTACTCTATAAACACTGAACCAGTCATATGCGGTTTGATCATGGTTCATGACTTCTAATAACTTTCCTCCTGGATGGAGGATTCTATTTAATAGTGGCATGTGTGTTAACCATCAGAAGAGTGTTCTGGAGATTCTCTTACACGTGTTGCAATCTGAGTGACTACTAACTCCTCTATCGCTTTTATCAATAGCAATTTAACCTGTTAGGTCTCTAACCTCCTTACTGATTGTGGCTGGACTGACTGTGCTGGCCTTTGTACTGGTACTCAAGGGGACCAGTTATCCTGCCAATTCATTCTGAAATGTTATCCTACTGGAACACATGATTAGAGCATTTTACTAGTTGCATTGTAGTTGAAATTACATGAATGATTATTTTTGCCATTTATTGTTGAGGTAGTGTGGCCTCCAGTGTGGTACACCTCTGTAATATCTTAGATTATCCCGTCGAGAGGCCTGTCCACTCCTCTCTGTTCTCATGGGGAAGTTTACAACTAGATTTGTTTCCTGCTCTGGCGGCCTCGTACAGTGTTGCACATAGTCTCGACCCCCCCATGGGTCTGGGCTAGTATTCCCCCCCTTTGTGTCTCGGGACCCCCCCACCAGCGGGTTGGTGTTGGTATCCGAGGCACAAACGAAAAGATCGGAACCTATGTACGAGTTGTCAACGGCCGCATTGTTATTAGATTGGCTGTAACCTTTCAACCAAATCTCCTGGTGTTCGTGCTTCAAAACGCTCAGTGGCTGTCGAGGCCTGTCCGTCACCACAGCGTCTGTGTGTGACAACCTCTTCAGTACCTTGCGAACTGAGATGAGGATATCTGTCTGTGATATTGCAAAGTGCTTCACCAGTGGGAGTCATCGGGTCAGTTGCGGGACTGACACCGTTAGTGTCATTGTAAGGGGTGCCTTACAAAGCGGAAAATTAATCTCAACTACAGTATTGCACGACTTCAAGGAGAAGGGAAGTTGCTCATTCACAGAGACTGCTGGCTCTAAATCATGAAAAGAATGGTCAATCAGGTTTGCTGATGGAATGTGTCGAGATATCGTAATATCTCCTTGGATAGGATTCTGCACCAAGAGGTTTCTAAATGTCTTTTTCCCAAGGGGTGCTGTTGACAGATACCCCCCGTGGATGACTGTGTTGCAGCTAGCGTTAGGGGAAGACAGTGTGGTCAAGTGGAGCAGGCACTGTGACCTGTGACCATACGTGGTTGGATTTCCATCCATCAGTGGGAGTAAACAATCCATCAAGTCTGCTCTGATGAGCAGGGGTTCAGATTTGAGGCTGGTAACATACACAGGGTGAACAAGCGATACGTACTGGAAATGTAGTTTCAGCATGAGTCTCAATGTGAGAGGCGAGGTAGTCTAAGTGAAACCTCGAAGTGTAGTATCGCATCGTTCCCTTTTTAACCAACGCTTAATTGGCTTCAAAGCCCTTTTGAGATCATTGAACAATGTTTGAGAGATGAGCGATATTGTCGAGCCTGAATAAATTAGCGCATGACAGGTTAAGCAGTCCTCCAGGACTGTTTCCAGACATGGCCGTTTTGAGTTGCGTTTAGTGGACATATTCCCCACAAAATGGAGTGGTTGTTCGCAACGACGTGATGTGCCATTTCTGTTCAAGGTGAAAACAGATCGACTTATTATGTTTTGAGTTGACTTGGCTTTAGCAAAGCTTTTTCTTCTCAACTTTTTTTGTCTATAGACAAAGCCCATGTGGGCTTGTGTCGTGATCGAGCGGGCCCTGAATAGGGTCTCGAGTGAGAGCGGGAGTAATTTAATTGTTAACGTCTGTGTTAAGGGTGTTAATTCCGGCTGACCTGTTGTCTAGTCATAGTGACTTATCTTTGTCCCTTTTCTGAAATGTTTCTTGCTTTAGTTCTTCACGTAGTAGAACTTCTAGAGATCACTGGTCTACGTTTTGCTCGTCATTGAACCCTTTGTTACCCTTGTGCTCTGACACTTTGTGTGGGTTGGGTGCAGGAACGTAGCGATCAGGTCAATTGTAGCGGTAGTCGTTTCGATGGCGGCGTACTTTACAGTTATTTTGACCGCAGTGGGTATTGGTGTCGTGGTAGAAACTGTTGTTGTGTGTCATCTCTCAATGCTCCAATACCTGATAATGCACCCTCTAACTGGAGTGAGTGCTTGTTGTCAAACTTCAAAACCGAGATGTCAGGGCTCAGCATTGTGTGTAGTTCTGCACGTGTTGCTGTTGTAAACTAATGAACCTCGTCACGTGTCTATTCAACGTTCGCTTCAACAGGTAAAGCATGTCACAACCCGTAGTGTTCGGGTAGCCATCCAAGGCATCCTCTATGTCTGCTAGGAACATCTCAGTGTCGTTTGGCTGACCTGGAACGGTGTCAAGGGTGCGGATTGTTTTGATGAGTTTGTCAAGGCATTCCGAGCCAAGCGGGCAGAGAGGGTTGGCTTTATCATGTGGGGAAATTAGGGCCGAAAGGCCAAGAGGAGAAAACAAGCTTTGGCTTTGTTGGAGAAGAGGCACCATATTGCTCTGTGCCGAATGGCCAAGAGGAGAAGACTGAGGGACACATGAGGGAGGCAAAGTCTGAAACCTTTAATCGTCTTCACTCCTTTGAGTACCGAGCTCCGGTTGCATGGTTGGGTACAGCGTGCGACCATTCTGTAATTCCTCCAGATGGTACCTAAGGGTGGTATTCTGCTGCGTAGCAGAGTCCACTTGGGCGCTTAGAGTACTGATTTTAGACACGTGAGTGTCGCATTTGCTCCTTTGGCCTCATACTTATCTGTCATGATTTGCAGGTAGAGGTCTTGAGTACGGAGCGGGAGATTCAGTGATGATATTTCCTCCGCTTGCTTAGAAATCCATATTTCCATCTTCATCGCCTGAGTTCTCTCATCATTAATTTGGTCAGCGACTTCAAAGAGTTCTGGTGATTTAACGGATCATCTGGTTTGCAGCTTTTGGACTAGAACATTATTGCGTTGAGTAACGTTTATCAAAACTGCATGCATGTTATCAAATTGAGCCCTCCTGTTTGTAAATAACTCAACAGATTTATCTAGTTTGGAGTGGACCACATCGTATTTAGTTTTGGCTAAATCGAGTTGTTCCTTTAGAAAAATATTTCAATTGTTTTTCTGCTAACGCCCTAGTTAGGGTTTGTATCGCTGCTGAGGTCAGTGATCAATCCTTTTATGGGTGAGGGTTCACTAATTAGAGGGGGACTGGGAACCACCCCCTCTGACAGCTTGTACATTATTTAATGAGTCGGTGGAATCTGCAAAGACGTTAATGAACCATCATTACGGGATCAGTAATGTGGGAGTTGAACGTGAATTAATTTGCAAAAGAAAATGTAAATGATTAATCAATGTTAACGATAAATCAAACCTGTATAGGCTATTTGGGAATTAAACTTTAATTAACCTGAAAGCAGTGCTGTGTTATCTAGGTTAATGTAGGCAAGTTTAGATTGTCACATAGGCAGAAAGATATCTATTTGGGTATTATCCAATGATCACCTGAAAATATTTGTTTGGCAATTTACTTCTTAGTTAAAGTGAATGATACATCGATATCCAATCAGTCGAGATTAACCACTTGTTAACAATGTGAGACAATGTTTTTTTTTTATTCTCTACCACCAGGGGTCACTTATCCCTGATGGATGAAACCACATGGGATTCCCACGAAGGCGGGACTTCTGTCAATACTGGATCAGCGATGTGGGAGCTGGACTCAATGAGCTTGCAAAAGCAAATATAATTGATTAATCAATGTTAATTATATATCAAACCTGTATAGGCTATTTGGGAATTCAACTTTAATTAACCTTAAAGCAATGCTGTATTTAGGTTAATGTGGAACAGTTTAAATTGTCTCATTTGTAGAAACCAATCAATTTGGATATTATTCAAAAGATCCACCTGAAAAAGGTTGGAAGGCAATTGAACAACCTAGTTTAATTGAATGTGACAACGATATCCAATCAGTTGAGATTGGTAGGATATCATAAGTGTAACCACAACGTTGGGTGTCACATAGAAATATATATATTTTTTAATTACTTGCAATTCTTCACCCCCAGGGGTCACTGATCGCAGAAAGCTGAAATCAAACAGGAGTCCAAAGAAAGCTTTAGCATCTTGTGCACATTAGTCCTACTTTGTACACTTTCAAGCACAACATAGGACCCGTTTCAACAAGGGAATGGTTTTACTAATAATGTCTTAAGTTCCAACCCTTCCGGCAAAATTTTCGCAATGTTTTAACCGGAACGCGCGGTAAACAAAGAAATACACCGTAGTATATAATGCGAGAGATGGAGAGATAATTACTCGCTTGTTAACCTCTCAGGGATCATTGGGGCGCTAGCGCCCCACTCCCGACACTACCAGGTGAAATGTGAGGCGCCAAATTCAAAATCCCAAAGTTGAATTATTAAACATCCACCAATATACAAGTGTTTCATACTCATCAAAAGCTCTGTTTCTTGGCAATATCACTGCGTTGTCAGATTTCAAAAAGGCTTTACGGCGAAAGCACTACATTTAATTGTTTGAGGGCAGCACCTCTCATACTTTTCCCATAGCCATGATTTCATTAGCCAGCGTGGCACACACATAACACATTTCACAGCAAAAACAAATCAATTACCTGTTGAAGAACTTCTGCTGAGGTCATCCTAAGTGTCCAACGAAGACAATCCATGGTTCTTTTGTTAGAAAAAGTCATGTATTTTATCCATAAATCTCCATTTGGTTCGCGCGTTATAATCAGAAACTACAGCGTCGACTACTCCATTGAAACGTGACTAGAACTCGTTCAACTTATACCTATAAACTTGTCCAAGAACAATCAAACATCATTNCTCTGCTCTAATTCATCTGAACAGGATCAAAACACTTTCTCGAGACTGTGGACATCCAGAGGAAGCGATAGGTACTGCATTCATATGCCCTTATATGGGCATTTTCATGAGGGAGGGGTTCCAAATGAGGCACTCTGTGAAAACCACTTTCTCCAGGACAGAAATTCCTCGGGGTTTTGCCTGCCATATCCGTTCTGTTTTACTCACAGACAAATGGTTAACAGTTTTACAAAATTCAGAGTGTTTCCTATCCAATGGTACCAAATATGTGCATATCCAATTTTCTGGGCCTGAATGGGAGGCATTTTACTTTGGGCACGCCAGGCTCTCCAAAACGGTCAAGTTGTGCAGTGATCCCTGAGAGGTTAAGCTAATATATTTACTCAAATTTCTACATTTGCCAGCCCATTATGTCTGGCTCAAGAAATTAATAATATAGAATGTACTCGCTCCTGAGGCACGATATCACGTTTTAAGGTAAGACCCAGATGCAGACTGTTTATTACAACAGGGGCAGGCAAACGACAGGTCGAGGCAGGCAGTTGTCAATAATCCAGAGAGGGTGTAAAGGTACAGGACAGCAGGCAGGCTCAGGGTCAGGTCAGGCAGAGGTCGGTAATCCAGAGTAGTGGGGCAAAGGTACAGGACGACAGGCAGGCTCAGGTTCAGGGCAGGCAGAACAGTAAGAACTGGGAAACTAGAACTGGAGAAAGAAACAGGCGAGACAAGCACAAAGACCGGTGAAACAGATCAGGACTTGACACGCGAGTGACAGAAATAGCACGTTTGGCCCAACGCCCGGTTTCTCAGAATAACACAACCGACCGGCCCATATGTATGACCTGGCTCGTAGCATTCGGTATTCGACCCTACACTGACTATGTCAGAGAAACAACACGGAGGCAACCTCTATGTATTGTTCAAATGGCAACACACACAACCAACAATATATAACATGATCTGTAATCTGCTTTTCTAATTCATACAGGCTGAATTCAACATGAAGGCCTCGTTCTATATTAGATTCCTCGCACAGGGGCATCAATATGTCGTGTCATTAATGTGTCTGACTGTTATTTTATAAAATAATTACATACCACGTTCAATTATTTACGCAATTAAATTAATCATACAACAATTAATTAAGTAGTAATCTGGTGCACCACAGGAAAGGTTATTTAACTACTTACGGAGTGGTGGGGCGCTAGTTTAGTCGGGAGATGGTAACTCGTTAACTTCTTAGGGAGCGGCAGCAGAGGTGACTGTTTTGGAGAGTCTGGTGTGCCCAAAGTAAAATGCCTGCCACTCAGGCCCAGAAAATAGGATATGCACATAATTAGTACTATTGGATAGGAAACACTCTGAAGTTTCTAAAACCGTTAAGATAATGTCTGTGAGTATAACAGAACTGATATAGCAGGCGAAAACCCGAGGAAAATCCATCCGGTTTTGCAGTTTTTTTTGTAAATGACCTTTTTGTCCAGGCTGCCTACTGATTTCTATTTTAACTAGGACGGAGACTGCAGTACCTATGGCTTCCACTAGATGTCAACAGTCTTTATACAGTGTCTGGAGGCTCTAGCACTAAGCAGAACAGATAGGAATAGGAAGTAGTGAAGGGACCACATTTGTCAACAACGTTTCACGGGGGCGAGATTGTGAGCGCGCCCCACTTTATTTTCCTTTCCTATCGTTCACGTTATCGTCCGGTTTAAATATTACAGTAAATATACATAAAAGGATACCTAAGGATACATAAAAAATGATGTTTGATTTCTTTGGAGAAAGTGTATAGGTATAATTTGAACGTGTTCTCTTCACGGTTCAATGGGCGACTCGACGGTGGATTTTCTGATCATAACTTAGTACTTGGTGGCAAAACCCTTGTTGGCAATCACAGAGGTCAGACGTTTCTTGTAGTTGGCCACCAGGTTAGTACACATCTCAGGAGGGATTTTGTCCCACTCCTCTTTGCAGATCTTCTCCAAGTCATTAAGGTTTCGAGGCTGACGTTTGGCAACTCTAACCTTCAGCTCCCTCCACAGATTTTCTATGGGATTAAGGTCTGGAGACTGGCTAGGCCACTCCAGGACCTTAATGTGCTTCTTCTTGAGCCACTCCTTTGTTGCCTTGGCCGTGTGTTTTGGGTCATTGTCATGCTGGAATACCCATCCACGACCCATTTTCAATGCCCTGGCTGAGGGAAGGAGGTTCTCACCCAAGATTTGATGGTACATGGCCCCGTCCATCGTCCCTTTGATGCGGTGAAGTTGTCCTGTCCCCTTATCAGAAAAACAGCCCCAAAGCATAATGTTTCCACC
>QNTS01000256.1:617971-698490 GCA_003317085.1 Hucho hucho | reverse complement strand
TATCTCTTCGTGGGCCGAGTTCTGCTTAGTGGGATAGGTTCGGCCGACGCCTTGTTCTTTCGATGGCCGTCTCCTTCGTTATTGGGTGTAAGTCTCTGATTGTCCACAAGATGTCACAATATCCTTTCTCTTAGTTGTCTGTCTCTTTGCGATCGTTCTGTGAGTGTGGGCTTCTGAGGAGGCTAATCAGCCATGACGACGCTCCCAGCGTGGGTAGGAGGGCCGTGCAGACAACCAGTGACTTGAAAAGAATAACCGGGTGGTCCTGCTTGAATTCACATTCTTAGATACAGTACTCAACTGTAGCATTGATTGTTAAGAGGTTTCCTTTGTCTTCAACAACCTTGTGTTGCATTTCCGGGTCACGACTAGTCGTAGACCTCGGCTGCAGCGCGTGGTCAACTTAGTCTGATATGTAAATTATTAACTCACATGTTTTATACCCTAGGGTGAAAGGGGCAGATCCTGACCAAGAGCATAGGAGGTGAAGAAATTGTCACATGTTATGTTGTGCCCCTGGAGAACTGCAGTCATTTCCAGGACCACACGCTTCCCCTGGTTCCTTTTGGTAACACCGTCAGCAGGTTTCCCGGTGTAAAGGCATAACTTGTCCTAGCATCACATGCTGCCCATATCTTTGTTCCATATTTAGACGTCCCCTAAAAGCGACCAGACGCTCATCCACTGTGATGTCTGGACTTGGGTTATAGATGAGTGGCAGGCACTCTCTGATCGCTGCCAGCTTGTCTTGTTGACGGCGGCCTGGTCTTGTATCACGGTTTTCAAAGCAAATCATCCGTGACAACACGTGAAATGTCTGGAGTGACATAGTGGCACGAAAAATTGCCCGACCAGACTCTGCATCCCATAAACTGGGGGTAGATTAGTTTCTGGATCTGTACATACCAGCCAAAATCAAGAGACCCACGTATGCTTGGACGTCTGTCGGGTCTACCGTCTTTTTAAACCCGTCTCCCCTCCAAGTTGGTCATGTTTATCACTATAGTTTCATTTGACTCTGTCAGGTACGGGAACCACACATGTTGGCATTCTCACAAACAATCGCAACATTGTTTCAATAATAAATGTAACTTTTCTCGCAGCTCTGGTATATAAAGCAGGACTTTATGTCATCAACTCATCAACAAGGTTCCCGTGGGGGTTGCCATGGAAGCCAAGAAGGGGAGTGCTCAAACACACTTGCATTTTGGGGTCTGGGAGAGGAAGTGTGTCCATCTGATGAATGGGCATGTGCATGAACTTAATTTTATACACTAATTGTAGTCTCACCCATTCATTTCTAATGACCGGTAATTTTTGACCGGGAACACCACAGGTGCACAAAAGTTAAATAAAACACCCAAAATGTAATGAAAATCATCAAAATGTATTTTGTGTGTTCTGATGCCCTGTGTGGACAAAGTCTTGGAACCTTATGACAATCAGATTAAATGAACTACATTTTTCAGAGAGAAAACTTCGGTCCAATTCGACCGGAACACAACAGGAGGGTTAAGGCAAACACAAACATTGCAGTCTCTCACATTAGAGACCAGAAAGGAGTTGGTCTGCTGCCTTATAATTTATGAGGGGCGTGAGGTCATAACCCCCCCCCCCCTCTCTGTAGAACTGTTATCCACTTTAACCTGATCCTCACAGGCCAGTCATGACAGTAGCCACCCTTTGCCTTGATGACAGCTTTGCACACTCTTGGCATTCTCTCAACCAGCTTCATGAGGAATGCTTTTCCAACAATCTGGAAGGAGTTCCCACATATGCTGAGCACTTGTTGGCTGCTTTTCCTTCACTCTGCCTTCCAACTCATCCCAAACCATCTCAATTGGGTTGAGGTCAGGGGTAGGTGGAGGCTAGGATATATGATGCATTTCTCCATCACTCACCCTTCTTGGTTAACTTCTTAGGGAGCGGTGGGGCTCTCAAAATCCAAAGGTTGAATTATTAAACATGCATCAATATACAAGTGTTGCATAGTCATCAAAAGCTCTGCTTCTTGGCAATATCACAGCGTTGTCAGATTTCAAAAAGGCTTTACGGCGAAAGCACCACATTTGATTGTTTGAGGATAGCACCCCACATATTTTTCCCATTACCATAAATTCATAAGCCTTCACGGTTCACAGAAAACACATTTCACAGCGGAAAAAAAAAATATATTACCTTTTGAAGAACTTCTGCTGAGGGCTTCCCAAGTGTCCAACGAAGACAATCCATGGTTCTTTTGTTAGAAAAAGTAATGCATTATATCCATAAATCTCAGTTTGGTTGGCGCGTTATAATGAGAAAATACAGCGTCGACTCCTCCATTGAAACGTGAAGAGAACTCGTTCAACTTATACCTATAAACTTGTCCAAGAACAATCAAACATAATTGTAAATGTATCCTTAGGAACACTTTTATGTATAAATAGTATAATATTTCAACCGGAATATAAACTGGGCGATAAGAAAGGAAAAAAACGCAGAGCGCGCCAGCCGGGAACGCGCATTTTCTTCTATTGACATCTGTGTGGCCACTTCCTTATTCATCTTCTTCTACAATCTAAAAGCAGCTAATAAGAATCAAAACACTTTCTCGAGACTGTTGACATCCAGAGGAAGCAATAGGTACTGCATTCATATGCCCTTATATGGGCATTTTCATAAGGGAGGGGTTCCAAATGAGGCAATGTGTCAAAACCACTTTTTCCAGGACAGAAAGTCCTCGGGTTTTCACCTGCCATATCCGTTCTGATATACTCACAGACAAAATGTTAACACTTTTAGAAACTTCAGAGTGGTTCCTATCCAATGGTACTAAATATGTGCATATCCTATTTTCTGGGCCTGAATGGGAGGCATTTTACTTTGGGCACGCCAGGCTCTCCAAAACCGTCACCTCGTGCGCTGCTCCCAAAGAAGTTAAATAACACCTAACACAGCCTGGATGTGTGTTTTGGGTCATTGTCCTGTTGGAAAACAAATGATAATCCCACTAAGCGCAAACCAGATGGGATGGCACATCGCTGTGGTAGCCATGCTGGTTAAGTATGTCTTGAATTCTAAATAAATCACAGACAGTGTCACCAGCAAAGCACCCACACACCATCACACCTCCTCCTCCATGTTTCACAGTGGGAACCACACATGTGGAGATCATCCGTTCACCAACTCTGCTTCTCACAATGACACGTCGGTTGGAACCAAAATCTCAACTTTGGACTCATCAGACCAAAGAACAGATTTCCACCGGTCTAATGTCAAATGCTCGTGTTTCCTGGCCCAAGAAAGTCTCTTCTTCTTATTGGTGTCCTTTACTAGTGATTTTTTTGCAGCAATTCGAACATGAAGGCCTGATTCACGCAGTCTCCTCTGAACAGTTGATGTTGATGTGTCTGTTACTTGAACTCTGTGAAGCATTTATTTGGGCTGCAATCTGAGGTGCAGTTAACTCTAATGAACTTATCCTCTGCAGTAGAGCTAACTCTGGGTCTTCCTTTCCTGTGGCAGTCCTCATGAGAGACAGTTTCATCATAGCGCTTTCTGGTTTTTGCGACTGCACTTTCTGGTTTTTGCGACTGCACAAAATAATCCGTATTGACTGACCTTCATGTCTTAAATTAATGATGGACTGTCACTTCTCTTTGCTTATTTGAACTGTTCTTGCCATAATATGGACTTGGTCTTTTACCAAATAGGGCTATCTTCTGTATAGCACCCCTACCTTGTCACAACACAACTGATTGGCTCAAATTAACAAGGCACACCTGTTAATTGAAATACATTCCAGGTGACCTCATGAAGCTGAATGAGAGAATGCCAAGAGTGTGCAAAGCTGTCATCAAGGCAAAGTGTGGCTACTTTGAAGAATCTCAAATCTAAAATATATTTTGATTTGTGGTTTTGCTTTCTACATGATTCCATATGTGTTATTTCATAGTTTTGATGTCTTCACTATTATTCTACAATGTGGAAATTAGTAACAAGAAAGAAAAACCCTTGAATGAGTAAGTGTGTCCAAACTTTTGACTGGTACTGTATATATATGTATATGTGATTGGATGTATAGACATTATGGACAGTATGTGGATAGAATATGTATTATGTACATACACATGGAACACTGGTCACTTTAATAATGTTTACATACTGTTTTACCCATTTCGTATGTATATACTGTATTCTAGAGAAGGCCATCCTATTCAACTATTATTGTACGTATACTATTCTATCCTATGTATTGTACAACAATATTTGAATAGGATGGCCTAATCTAGAATACAGAATATACATGTGAAATGGGTTAAGCATTATGTAAACGTTATTAAAGTGACCAGTGTCCCGTTAGTAAAGAAACCAGTGTTCTATGTGTATGTACATAGGGCAGCAGCCTCTAAGGTGCAGGATTGAGTAACCGGGTGGTAGCCGGCTAGTGACAGTGACTAAGTTCAGGGCAGTGTACTGGGAGGAGGTCGGCTAGTGATAGCTATTTAACAGTCTAATGGCCTTGAGATAGAAGTTGTTTTTCAGTCTCTCGGTCCCAGCTTTGATGCACCCGTACTGACCTCGCCTCATCCAATCAAGTTGTAGAAACATCTCAAACATTTCGGGGCGGCAGGTTGCCTAGTGGTGAGATCGTTGGGCTGAATCCCAGAGCTGAGAAGGTAAATATCTGTCGTTCTGCCCCTGAACAAGGCAGTTAACCCACTGTTCCCTGATAGGCTGTCACTGTAAATAAGGATTTGTTTTTGCCTAGTTAAATAAAGGTAAAAAAAAGAAGAAAATAATCGAGTCTCATAGCAAAGGTTCTGAATAGGGTATTTCTGTATAAAAAAAAAAAATACATTTGCAAACATTTCTATAAACCTGTTTTTGCTTCGTCATTATGGGGTATTGTGTGTTTTTTATTAAATCATTAAATACATTTTAACGTAACAAAATGCGGAAACAGGGAAGGGTTCTGTAAACTTTCAAAATGCACTGTATGGGTGTTTTTATAAACTCGCGACCATGAGTCTCAGGCAAGGAAAACCACCTCTCCTCTCCTCTTCTCATCTTTTTCCCTTTTTCTTAACTCTCCTCTCCTTAACTCGGTCTATTAATCTTGTTCTGTCTCCCAGAAAAAGGACCACAGTCTTCCTCCCTCGCTCTATTGCTCTAGTACTGTCTCTCTGTCTGTCCCCCGTGTCGACCAGTGTGTAATTAGAGTGTAGAATATAGGGAACTGTCTTTATTTGGGAGTGAGACAGGTGTGTGTGTGTGTTTGTGCGCACGTGTATCACACCTGTCATCTTACCACCGCCTCCCCGTGTCCTTCTGTAATAGAGAGGCATTAGGATGGAAGGCAGGTGGAAGGTAGGTCTACTGAGAGATCAATGCAATTTGCAAAGTGCTTTCCAGACTATTTCTATGCTGGATTGTCTCCAACAACATGCACAGCAGCCCCAGAAAAAAAATAGATAAAAAAAGTGCCATTGAACAACTTTACTGCCACCTCCACATATTTCACTCTGGAAGTCATGAGTAATATGCAAATGATCCAACTGGGGAAAAATGGTTTGTTGTTCAGAGAAAAACGCATAAAACAATGATTTGAATATGAAATGCCACCAGCTCAGAGAAAGAGCTTTCCAACCACACACTAACTGATCATATCTATTTTCGTATTCACGATAAATCAAGTCAAATATGCTTTATTGGTAACGTTTCTTCATGGTGACATGTCAATGTGTATTCAGAGTTTCTCTGTTTCGAGACCAGTGAGGGACAGAAGAGTTAAGCTGGTAGGAATGTAGCTAGCATAATGTTCCTGCTAATATATTAGCAGGAACATTATTCTAGCTACATTCCTACCAGCTTAACTCTTGTAACTAGGGAAAGGGAGTACTTGGTCCGTTGCACAACTGAATACATTCAACCGAAATGTGTATTGCACATTTTACATCATCGGTAGCAGTTGTTGGGGGTTAACTGCCTTGCTCAAGGACAGAACGGCAGATTTGAACCAGCAACCTTTTGGTTACTGGCCTGATGCTCTTAACTGCTATGCTACCTGCCACCCCTGTTAATGCTAATGCAATAGAGGTAAACTGGTAGTAATGTAGCTAACATAACATCCTTGCTAATGTTAACAAAGAGGTGAGCTGGTAGTACTGTAGCTAGCTAAGCCTCGTGCTGTGATGCCACCTTCCCTGTGTCTAACGATAGAGGTGTATGAATAGAGGTAAAGTGGTTAACTAAAGAGAGAATACTCATCCACTTTGGGAGGACAATGGAAGACTATTTCTGACTATTTTTACCTAATTAACCCACTGCATGCCAAGCAGTTCATGGGAATATGCATTTAGATCTTCTTGAATTATGTACAGTGTTGTTTCGTGGGCAAGTGTTTGAGCAGATGATCTTAACAAACTGTGGCCTACCTGTGATTTGCTTCAAACAAAGCACATACTTTGCGTAGTGGCATGTGGTGTTGAGAAGCTAGATTCAATTTCCATGAGTACAACGATCTTGAACAGCAATGAACGTCATAGAGGAGACGTGGACATATTATGGGAGCCAGAGGTGCCATTCGGTATCCATGATTCCATTACATTTTCTATTGTGCAATACTGCATTTTACATTCACCTATAATGTGCATGCGTACTGCATCTCATTCAAATAACATATTTGCAATATATGACATAATTATGTCCCTCCATTTCATCTATAATGTCTAGGATCAGACCAGGACAGCTCTGTACAGATGGAGATGTATGTGATCCATGAACTGAGTTGGTAAAAAGCACTCAGCTCCATCTCATTCTTATACTTATCTGCAGCTCTTACAGCTGCAGCCTTTACTTACCTTGAATTTGGCTTCCCCTAGTGTACCTAGAAAATTGACCCATCATGTGACCTGTTAAATCAAGTCAAATTTTATTTGTCACATACACAAGGTTAGCAGATGTTAATGTGAGTGTAGCGAAATGCTTGTGCTTCTAGTTCCGACCATGCAGTAGTATCTAACAAGTAATCTAACAATTTCACAACTACCTTATACACACAAGTGTAAAGGAATGAATACGAGTATGTACATATAAATATATGGATGAGTGATGGCTGACCGGCATAGGCAAGATGCAGTAGACGGTATAGAGTACAGTATATACATGTGAGATGAGTAATGTAGGATATGTAAACATTATATCAATGGCATCGTTTTAAAGTGGCTAGTGATACATTTATTACATCCACTTTTTAATTAATAAAGTGGCTAGAGATTTGAGTCGATGGCCGAACGGCATAGGCAAGATTCAGTAGATGGTATAGAGTACAGTATATACATTCGATATGAGTAATGTCGGATATGTAAACATTATATACAAAATTGTTTAAAGTGGCTAGTGATACATTTGTTACATCCAATTTTCTATTATTTAAAGTGGCTAGAGATTTAAGTTTGAGTGGCTGCTGCCAACATACTATGTTAGTGGTGGCTGTTTACCAGTCTGATGGCCTTGAGATAGAAGCTGTTTTTCAGTCTCTCGGTCCCAGCTTTGATACACCTGTACTGACCTCGCCTTCTGGATGATAGCGTGGTGAATAGGCTGTGGCTCGGGTGGTTGTTGTCCTTGATTATCTTTTTGGCCTTCCTGTGACATCGGGTGGTGTAGGTGTCCTGGAGGGCAGGTAGTTTGCCCCCGGTGATGCCTTGTGCAGTCCTCACTACCCTCTGGAGAGCCTTACGGTTGTGGGCGGAGCAGTTGCCGTACCAGGCGGTGACACAGCCCGACAGGATGCTCTCGATTGTGCATCTGTAGAAGTTTGTGAGTGTTTTTGGTGACAAGCCGAATTTCTTCGGCCTCCTGAGGTTGAAGAGGCGCTGTTGCACTTTCTTCACCATGCTGTCTGTGTAGGTGGACCATTTCAGTTTGTCCGTGATGTGTACGCAGAGGAACTTAAAACTTTCCACCTTCTCTACTACTGTCCCATCGATGTGGATAGGGGGGTGCTCCCTCTGCTGTTTTCTGAAGTCCACGATCATCTCCTTAGTTTTGTTGACGTTGAGTGAGAGGTTATTTTCCTGACACCACACTCCGAGGGCCCTCCCCTCCTCCCTGTAGGCCGTCTCATTGTTGTTGGTAATCAAGCCTACCACTGTAGTGTCGTCAGCAAACTTGATGATTGAGTTGGAGGTGTGCTTGGCCACGCACCCTTGTGGGGCCCCAGTGTTGAGGATCAGCGGGGTGGAGATGTTGTTTCCTACCCTCACCACCTGGGGCCGGCCCGTCAGGAAGTCCAGGACCCAGTTGCACAGGGCTGGGTCGAGACCTAGGGTCTCGAGCTTAATGATGAGTTTGGAGGGTACTATGGTGTTAAATGCTGAGCTGTAGGCGATGAACAGCATTCTTACATAGGTATTCCTCTTGCCAGATGGGTTAGGGCAGTGTGCAGTGTGTTTGCGATTGCGTCGTCTGTGGACCTATTGGGACGGTAAGCAAATTGGAGTGGGTCCAGGGTGTCTGGTAGGATGGAGGTGATATGATCCTTGACTAGTCTCTCAAAGCACTTCATGATGACTGAAGTGAGTGCTACAGGGCGATAGTCATTTAGCTCAGTTACCTTAGCTTTCTTGGGAACAGGAACAATGGTGCCCTCTTGAAGCATGTGGGAACAGCAGACTGGGATAAGGATTGATTAAATATGTCCGTAAACACACCAGCCAGCTGGTCTGCGCATGTTCTGAGGACACGGCCAGGGATGCCATCTGGGCCGGCAGCCTTGCGAGGGTTAACACGCTTAAATGTTTTTCTAACGTTGGCTGCGGTGAAGGTGAGCCCGCAGGTTTTGGTAGCGGGCCATGTCGGTGGCACTGTATTGTCCTCAAAGCGAGCAAAGAAGTTGTTTAGTTTGTCTAGGAGCTGGACATCGTGGTCTGCGACGGGGCTGGTTTTCTTTTTGTAGTCCGTGATTGACTGTAGACCCTGCCACATTCCTCTCGTGTCTGAGCCGTTGAATTGTGACTCTACTTTGTCTCTATACTGTTTGATTGCCTTGCGGAGGGAATAGCTACACTGTTTGTATTCAGTCATGTTTCCGGTCGCCTTACCATGGTTAAAAGCAGTGGTTCGTGCTTTCAGTTTTGCGCGAATGCTGCCATCAATCCACGGTTTCTGGTTGGGGAAGGTTTTAATAGTTGCTATGGGTAGAACATCACCGATGCACTTGCTTATGAACTCGCTCACCGAATCAGCGTATACATCAATGTTGTTGTCTGATGCTGTCCGGAACATATCCCAGTCCACGTGCTCGAAGCAATCTTGAAGCGTGGAATCAGATTGGTCGGACCAGCGTTGAACAGACCTGAGCACGGGCGTTTCTGTCTATAGGCTGGGAGCAACAAAATAGAGTCATGGTCAGACTTTCCGAAAGGAGGGTGGAGAATGGCCTTGTATGCGTCACGGAAGTTAGAATAACAATGATCCAGGATTTTCCCGGCCCGGTTCGCACATTCGATATGCTGATAAAATTTAGGGAGCCTTGTTTTCAGATTAGCCTTGTTAAAATCCCCAGCCACAATAAATGCAGCCTCAGGATATGTGGTTTCCCGTTTACATAGAGTCCAATGAATTTCTTTCAGTGCCGTCGATGTGTCAGCTTGAGGGGGGATATATACGGCTGTGATTATAATTGAAGAGAATTCTCTTGGTAGATAATGCGGTCGGCATTTGATTGTAAGGCATTCTATGTCAGGTGAACAAAAGGACTTGAGTTCCTGTATGTTGTTATGATCACACCACGACTCGTTAATCATAAGGCACACACCCCCGCCCTTCTTCTTACCAGATAGATGTTTGTTTCTGTCGGCGCGATGCGCGGAGAAACCATGTGGCTGTACCTACTCTGATAACGTGTCCTGAGTGAGCCATGTTTCCGTGAAGCAAAGAACGTTGCAGCCGCTGATGTCTATCTTGTTGTCCAGAGACTGGACATTGGCAAGTAGTATACTCGGGAGCGGTGCGCGATGTGCCCGTCTATGGAGCCTGACCAGGCCACCGCCCGTCTACCCCTTCTCCTGCGCCGCCGTTGTTTTGGGTCGCCGGCTGGGATTCAGTCTATTGTCCTGGTTGATGGACCAAACAGAGGATCCGCTTTGGGAAAGTCGTATTCCTGGTCGTAATGTTGGTAAGTTGACGTTGCTCTTATATCCAATAGTTCCCCCCGGCTGTATGTAATAAAACTGAAGATTTCCCGGGGTAACAATGTAAGAAGTAATACTAGGAGGAAGTTGTTCATCGTTGCCTCATGTAGAGCTCAGAGTGCTTTGTTTCAGTTGTTTGCTTACAATCTTCATCCATCTCTTACGTTGTATGCCTTAGGAAGCTTAGTCAGTGAGTATATATCTTTCCTTTCAGAGCATTATTTGTGGAATTTGGATGTGTATGTTTACTTTGTGGAATAGATGGACAGCACTAGCTTAATTGCTACAGTATGTTAGCCTAGCTTTTGCTTGTTGTTAGTGTGAACAAAATATCAGGTTACATTCATATCTAGTTTGTATTTTAGGACAGATTACATTGTCTTATGCAGACATTATTGTCTTTGTTTCAGTTTCACACTGTTTCAAATCAATAAATCTTGTGAACATGGAGATCATGCTTTAAGGATTATTGATGTGAAGGCGTTTATCTTGCTGTCAAAATACGCACAGTAACGCATACAGAGGACAGTGTAGTGAAATGACAGCTCAGCGAGCAGGACCACAAGTTGGATCAAGCAACAGACACTGCTAACCCGTCACAATGCCAAGAGGCCTACAACAATTACAGCAGTGTACAGACAACCTCCAACACACTGTGGCCGAGGAGCAGGCATCCACCTTCAAGACCAGGTCTCGTGCCTCAGCCTCATCCTACAATTCAAGCAGCTCACCTACAGGAGCTGCAGCCGCCATAGCAAGGGCAAAAGCAGAAGCTGCAAAAGCTCGCCTTTCCTTTGCGGAGAAAAGAGAATGAAAATAGAAAAAGTACAATTAGAAGCAAATATGGATGTGCTGAAAGAGGAAAAGGAAGTGGCTGCAGCAGTAGCTGAAGCTGAGGCTCTAGAAGCTGGTGCTGATTTCAGCAGTCAGAAAAGTAATTGCAGACTCAAGCTCAACTCCACCCAACTCGACCCCACACAACGTATCTCATAGAGCAAGCTAAATCCTACGACACTCCCAAGCCAATGACAGGAGTAGAGCCGTCCTCTGATGACAAGACAAGACAGGGATATACCAGGCCAGAGCCCGCACGTAACACCCTATTGCAACGTCTCAAGCCTGAGATCAGTTCTCCTCCTGTTGACACCCCTACCGCTGTAGACCGCCACTTCCCTAATCCGGAGTCAAGGCCAGCGCAGTAGTATCACCTCATCCCTAGCGTACACGGTTCCCTTCAAGAAGGCCAGAACAGCAGCTGGACCCAAAGAGGTATGCACAATGACCGAAGTCATCCACTTGCTCCACATTACAAGCGCACATGGGAAGACCCCCAAAGTGAGAACCCAAACATTTCCGACTTTGTGAGGTACTTCGCTCGTCGCAAGCTCCACTCCACGGTTCTTCTCCAATTTGATGACCAACCGGAGAGCTACAGGGCTTGGCAGTGCTCTTTTCACAATGCCATCAGAGGCTTAGACTTAAACTACATTGACATAATGGATCTTCTAGTTAAGTGGCAGAACTCGAACCCAAGGCTCCCATCATGCTCCATCTTGGAAGAGATATTATAAGTCCATAAGGTGCGCACGCAAGTTAATGGCCCAGAAGCTTGACCTATGATGGGTAATAATAGGCAATGTCTGCCTGGGGAGAATTCACAAACCTCTCTGTGAGTACCTTTACACAAACACGTTGGAGAAAGGACGCTCTACTCTCTTCGAGCCATGTCCCAACCTCTTGGAATCCGGAATGCCCAAGATCCCGATCAACCTGCATTATGCTGCTACAAAAGTCTTCCTTGCGACAAAGAGCAAGTTCACTTGGGCTGCAATTCTTTCCAGCAAACTAAAGATGACAATAAAGTGGCCTTCTCCATCGAAGACAGCTCTTTTCTGAAAATCATGAAAGAAGGGATCAGGAAGTACGACAGCAAAAGCTGGGTGGCACCATTATCATTCAAGTCAACAAGACGTCGTCTCCCCGACAATAGACCTCTAGCACTGAAACGCTTCTCCTCCCTCAAATGCAACTTCCTTAACTATTTAGGGAGCGGCAGCCGAGGTGTCGGTTTTGGAGAGTCTGGCGTGCCCAAAGTAAAATACCTGCCACTCAGGCCCAGAAACTAGGATATGCACATAATTAGTACTATTGGATAGGAAACACTCTGAGACTTTCATGTGGTCTTTCATCTCGGGCTTCTTAGCCTCTTAGGGAGTAGCGGCGTGCTAGCGGGCCGCTCCCGACACTACCCAGTGAAATGTAAGGCGCCAAATTCAATATCCAAAAGTTGAATTATTAAACATTCATCAATATACAAGTGTTGCATAGTCATCAAAAGCTCTGCTTCTTGGCAATATCACAGCGTTGTCAGATTTCAAAAAGACTTCACGGCGAAAGCACAACACTTGATTGTTTGAGGATAGCACCTCATATATTTTCCACATTAGCATAAATTCATATCCAGCGCGGGTCACACAAAACCCATATAAGAGCTAAACAATATCACTTACCTTTCGAAGAACTTCTGCTGAGGGCTTCCCAAGTGTCCCACGAAGACATCCAATGGTTCTTTTGTTAGAAAAAGTAATTTATTATATCCATAAATCTCCGTTTGGTTGGCACGTTATGATCAGAAAATCCACCGTCGAGTCGCCCATTGAACCATGAAGAGAACACGTTTATACCTATAAACTTTCTACAAACAAATCAAACATAATTTTTAATGTATCCTTAGGTATCCTTTTATGTATATTTACTGTAATATTTCAACCGGACGATAACGTGAACGATAGGAAAGGAAAATAAAGTGGGGCGCGCTCACAATCTCGCGCCCGTCAAACGTTGTTGACAAATGTGGTCCCTTCACTACTTCCTCTTCCTATCCATTCTGCTTAGTGCTAGAGCTTCCAGACATTGTATAAAGACTGTTGACATCTAGTGGAAGCCATAGGTACTGCAGTCTCAGTCCTAGTTAAAATAGAAATGAAAAGGCAGCCTGGAGAAGAAGGTCATGTACTAAAACAACTGCAAATCCGGATGGATTTTTCTCGGGTTTACGCCTGCTATATCAGTTCTGTTATACTCACATACATTATTTTAAAGATTTTTTTAGCACAAGAGATTCTCGCCAACTCTAATCTGAGGTTACACAAGATTGCATCGAACAAGGAGGTAATGGAAGCATTTCTATATCAAGATCACGCAAACGACCTCAAAGATCTCGACATAGGGTCAGACACTCTGCCTATGCAGCGCAGCTTGGGTCTCAACTGGGACCTCAGGACCGACACTTTCACCTTCAAGGTAGCCGAAGATGAGAAGCCCTTCACACGCCGAGGAGTGCTGCCAACTATGAACAGTCCTATATCGAGGCTTGCAAGCCGAATTGGTAGAATTGGATAGAAAACACTCTGAAGTTTCTAAAACTGTTAAAATAATGTCTGTGAGTATAACAGAACTCATATGGCAGGCGAAAACCAGGGGAAAATCCAACCCGATTTCTTTTTTTTGAGCTCCCAGCCACTTCAAATGTAAAGCTGTTGGAAACTATGACTTCCGCCTTCCAGATTGCAGTTCCTATGGCTTACACTAAATGTCAACAGTCTTTATACGTGGTTTCAGGCTTGTTTTTTGAAAAAAACAATCAGTAATAGTTGTTTATCCAAAGGGAGCTCTATGGAAAAAGCAGTCTCGTTACGCGCGTGAACAGGGGCGCGCTTGTCGTTCATTTCCTTTTCTATTGAACATAGTTCTCTCCGTATTAAATATTATCATTTATTTAGATATTAGAGTACCCGAGGATTAATTCAAAATGTTGTTTGACTTGTTTGGACGAACTTTACCACAAACTTTTGGGACGTCTTTGTCTGCATGCTGAAGGGGTGGATTACTGAACTCAATGATGCCTACTAAACAGACTTTTTTGGGATATAAAGAAGGACTTTAATCGAACAAAATGACCATTCTTTGTGTTCCTGGGACCCTTGGGATTGCAACCAGAGGAAGATCTTCAAAGGTGAGTGATTTTATTTTATCGCTTTTTGTGATTTTGTGACGCCTGTGCTGATTTGAAAAATATGTTGTTGTTGGGTGCTGACCTCAGATAATCGAATGCTATGCTTTTGCTGTAAAGCCAATTGTAAATCGGACAACGCGGTTCAATTACCAAGATTCTAAGCTAAAGAACAGTGTATTACACTTGTATTTTCATGAATGTTTAATGTTACGATTTTTGTCATTTGAATTTGACGCGCTGCATTTCACCGGATGTTGTCGCAGGTGGGTCGCTAGCGGCCCACCGATCCCTAACAGGTTTTAAACAGCTTGGAAAATTGCAGAACATGATGTCATAGCTTTAGAAGCTTCTGATAGGCTAATTGACATAATTTGAGTAAATTGGAGGTGTACATGGGGATGTATTTAAAGGCCTACCTTCCAACTCAGTGCCTCTTTGCTTGACATCAAAAAAAATCTGCCAAGACCTCAGAGAGAAAATTGTAGACCTCCACAAGTCTGGTTCATCCTTGGGAGCAATTTCCAAATGCGTTCTGTCTCCTAGAGAGGAACGTACTTTGGTGCGAAAAGTGCAAATCAATCCCAGAACAATAGCAAAGGACCTTGTGAAGATGCTGGAGGAAACAGGTACAAAAGTATCTATATCCACAGTAAAACAAGTCCTATATCGAGGCTTGCAAGCTGAAGAACACCATCCCAAACGTGAAGCACAGGGGTGGCAGCATGATGTTGTGGGGTGATTTGCTGCAGGAGGGACTGGTGCACTTCACAAAATAGATGGCATCTTGAGGAAGGAAAATTATGTGGATATATTGAAGCAACTTCTCAAGACATCAGTCAGGAAGTTAAAGTTTGGTCGCAAATGGGTCTTCCAAATGGACAACGACCCCAAGCATACTTCCAAAGTTGTGGCAAAATGGCTTAAGGACAACAAAGTCAAGGTATTGGAGTGGCCATCACAAAGCCCTGACCTCAATCCTATAGAACATTTGTGGGCAGAACTGAAAAAGCGTGTGCGAGCAAGGAGGCCTACAAACCTGACTCAGTTACACCAGCTCTGTCAGGAGGAATGGGCAAAAATTCACCCAACTTATTGTGGGAAGCTTGTGGAAGGCTACCCGACACGTTTGACCCAAGTTAAACAATTTAAAGGCAATGCAACCAAATACTAATTGAGTGTATGTAAACTTCTGACCCATTGGGAACGTGATGAAAGAAATAAAAGCGGAAATAAGTAATTCTCTCTACCATTATTCTGACATTTCACATTCTTAAAATAAAGTGGTGATCCTTACTGACCTAAGACAAGGAATTTATACTAGGTTTAATTATATGTGAAGAATTGTGAAAAACTGAGTTTAAATGTATTTGGCTATGGTGTATGTAATCTTCCGACTGTAGGTATTCCTCTTGTCCAGATGGGATAGGGCAGTGTGCAGAGTGATGGCGATTGCATTGTCTGTGGATCTATTGGGGCGGTAAGCAAATTGAAGTGGGTCAAGGGTGGCAGGTAAGGTAGAGGTGATATGATCCTTGACTAGTCTCTCAAAGCACTTCAAGATGACAGAGGTGAGTGCTACGGGGCGATAGTCATTAAGTTCAGTTATCTTTGCCTTGGGTACAAGAACAATGGTGGCCATCTTGAAGCATGGGGGACAGCAGACTGGGATAGGGAGAGATTGAATATGCCCGTAAACACACCAGCCAGCTGGTCTGCGCATGAACACAAATTGCTCCTCCCCCTCATACCCACTGTCACTGAGAGGATTGCTGGTTCACATAAAGCTTGTTCTCCACCACAGGAGACAGTTTACTGTTATTGATCCTGAAATGGTCGGAAGGACACCACATGCATGGAAATTAGAAGCTTAAACTGGTACTGTGTGGCTCAGTTGGTAGAGCATGGTGCTTGCAATGTGAGGGTTGTGGGTTTGATTCCCACGGTGAAAAAGTAAAATAAATTAATGTGTTTATTGCTGTATGTCTCTGGAAAAGGTAATTTTTGTAAATGTTAAACTCCTCTCTATCACCCTTTCTTTCTCTCCTTCCTCTTACTGTCTCTCCCTCCCTCCCTCCATCTGTCTCTCTCCCTTACTCTCCCATCTTCCTTCTCTCCATCGTCATGTTATCCTCAGTGGAGCAGAAAGTGTACCATTGTTTAAAACCCCAGCACACAACAATAGACCGGCCACTGTAGTTCAATCAGAGCCTAGCTAAAGATTATAGTTCAGTATTGTTACCCGCTTCCCACTTAATGAACAGAGGCGCATTGTAAATCCTTTTGTCGGCTGTAAAATGAGCTCCCTAATCTTGTTAATGGTCTTTTTCTCTTTCTTTAGGACCGGTTTGTTGTACACAGAAGAGGTTTTTAAAAAGAGAGGATTTCAGCGGGGCCTAAACACTGGCTTAGAGAACAATGGGAGATGCCTCTTTTCTCATCTATTTGTGCTAACAACGTGCGACTGTGTTAGAAAAGTCTAACCGCGTACTGTAGGGGTGTGATACTGAGGGTAATGATGTTCGATGCATTGGGGGAAATGGAGTGAGGAGGGAGGGAGGTGGAGTGTCGAAATATGATTCTGCTAATATAATTTTTTTCAACATTTGGCAGGACGATAGGAAAACACTAAGTTGTGCTGTTCAGATCCGCGCTGGAGGCCATATTGGTATTTTCTCAACATTTAAGGTCATAGGAGGAAAAAGCATGCATGATTCATTGGAAAATGTACAAAAAAAAACTTGTTTCTGCAGGTGGTACTAAAAAAAAGCCTCATCCTGCTGTTGGATTTAGCTGTGGTGGAGCAAAGAAGAAAGTGTCTGCAGTCATCGTCTCAGATCCTATTCCTTACAGAATGGCAGTTGAGTCCCAAATGGGATCGTATTCCCTATATAGTGCACTACTTTGGACCAGGGCCCATTGGGCTTTGGTTAAAATAAGTGCACTATATTGGGAATACGGTGACATTTGGGACTCCTTCGGCATCAGAGGAGAAAAAGGGGGCGGAGGTCGGGCTTCCTTCTGAGAATTCGTAGGCGAGTGAGTGAAGCCCCTGGATAACAAAATGTATGAGCTCTGATCAAGGATATCCTACCAACGGGACATTCAAAACTGTAATATATTATGTTTCAATGAGTCGTGTCTGAACGACGACATGGATAACATACAGCTGGCGGGGTTTTCGGTACATCGGCAAGATAGAACAGCTGCCTCCGGTAAGACAAGGGGTGGCAGTCTGTGTCTATTTGTAAGTAACAGCTGGTGCACAACATATAATATTAAGGAAGTCTCAAGGTTCTGCTCGCCTGAGGTAGTATCTCATGATAAGCTGTAGATCACACTATTTACCAAGAGAGTTTTCGTAGCTGTCTATTTACCACCACAAACTGATGCTGGCACTAAGACTGCACTCAACGAGCTGTATAGGGCCATAAGAAAACAGGAAAATGCTCATCGAGAGGTGGCGCTCCTAGTGGCCTGGGACTTTAATGCCGGGAAAAATAAATACATTTAACCTGCTACCGTTTAACCTTCTACCAGCATGTTAAATGTGGAACCAGAGGGGGAAAAAACTCTAGACCACCTTTACTCCACACACAGAGACTCATACAAAGCTCTCCCTCGCCCTCCATTTGGCAAATCTGACCATAACTCTATCCTCCTGATTCCTGCTTACATGTACCAGTGACTCGCTCAATAAGGAAGTGGTCAGACGACTCAGATGCTAATCTACAGGACTGTTTTTCTAGCACAGACTGGAATATGTTATGGGATTCGTCCAGTGGCATTGAGGAGTACACCACATCAGTCACTGGCTTCATTAATAAGTGCATTGATGTTGTCGTCCCCACAGTACATACCCCAACCAGAAGCCATGGATTAAAGGCACCTTCCGCACTGAGCTAAAGGGCAGAAATGCCGCTTTCAAGGAGTTGGACTCTAACCCGGACAAACTATTGCACTCCACACTGCCCTTACCCACCAGGACAAAAAAGAAACCCCTACGTGACAATGCTATTCATTGACTACAGCTCAGTGTTCAACACGATAGTTCCCACAAAGCTAATCACTAAGCTAAGGAACCTGGAACTAAACACCTCCCTCTGCAACTGGATCCTGGACTTCCTTATGGGCCGCCCCCAGGTAGTAAGGGTAGGTAACAACACATCTGCTACGCTGATCCTCAACACAGGGACCCCTCAGGGGTGCGTGCTCTGTCCCCTCCTGTACTCCCTGTTCACCCATGGCTGCATGGCCAAGCACGACTCCAACACCATCATTAAGTTTGCTGATGACACAACAGTGGTAGGCCTGATCACTGACAATGATGAGGCAGCCTATAGGAAGGAAGTCAGAGACCTGGCAGTGTGGTGCCAGGATAACAACCTTTCCCTTAACGTGATCAAGACAAAGGAGATGATTGTGGACTACAGAAAAGGAGGACCGAGCACACCCCTATTCTCATCGACGGGGCTGTAGTAGAGCAGGTTGAGAGCTTTAAGTTCCTTGGTGTCCACAACACCAACAAACTATCATGGTCCAAACACTCCAAGACAGTTGTGAAGAGTGCACAACAATGCATTTTCCCCCTCAGGAGACTGAAAAGATTTGGCATGGGTCCTCAGATCCTCAAAAAGTTCTACAACTGCACGATCGAGAGCATCCTGACTGGTTGCATCACTGCCTGGTATGGCAACTGCACAGCCTTTGACCGCAAAGCAATACAAAGGGTAGTGCGTACGACCCAGTAAATCACTGGGGCCAAGCTTCCTGCCATCCAGGACCTATTTACCAGGTGGTGTTAGCAGAAGGCCCAAAAAATTGCCAAGGACTCCAGCCATCCTCGTCATAGACTGTTCTCTCTGCTACCACACGACCAGTGGGACCGCAGCGCCAAGTCTAGGTCAAAAAGGCTTCTTAACAGCTTCTACCCACAAGCCATAAGACTCTTGAACAGGTAATCAAATGGCTACCCGCACTATTTGCATTGTCCCCACCCCACCCCACATGTTTATGCTGCTACTACTCTCTATTTATTATCCATGCATAGTCACTTTACCTCTGCCTACATGTGCCGTACATATTACCTCAATTACCTCAACTAACCGGTACACCCACACATTAACTCCCTCTATATAGCCTCGCTACTGTTATTTTATTGTTGCTCCTTAATTATGTGTTATATAAAAATAAATAAAACTGCATTGTTGGTTAAGTAAGGTACACACCTGTTGTATTCGGCTCATGAGACAAATACAATTTAATTTGGTCTCAGACGATCCCGCAGGTGAAGAAGCATGATGTGGTGGTCCTGGGCTGGTGTGGTTACACGTGTTCTGCAGTTGTGAGGCCAGTTGGGTGGACCGCCAATTTCTCTAAAATTACATTGTAGGCAGCTTATGGTAGAGATGTTAACATTCAATTATCTGGCAACAGGCTTTGGTGGACATTCCTGCAGTCAGCATGTCAAGTGCACACTTCCTCAACTTGAGACATCTTTGGCATTGTGCTGTATGACTGCACATTTTAGAGTGGCCTTTTACAGAGGTGCACCTGTGTAATGACCATGCTGTTTAATCAGCTTCTTGATATGCCACACCTGTCAGGTGGATGGATTATCTCGGCAAAGGAGAAATTCTTACTAACAGGGATGTAAACAAATTAGTGCTCACAATTTTAGATAAATGTGCTTTTTGTGCATATGGAACATTTCTGGGATATTTTATTTCAGCTCATGAAATATGGGGCCAACACTTTTTATGTTGAGATTTATATTTTTGTTTAGTATAAGATGGTCATACTATGGATCATTTAACTATTTGAGTTTTAATTTTAGTACTGTTTTAGGTATAAAAAATATATATATTTTGTTGCTTTAGGTTCAGTGAGATGCATCTAAGATTTCTTTATAAGTATTCACAGAACGTTCCTTCTGTACACAAGCAGTTTAACAGTGCCTACAATGTAATGCGTTGCCTTTCGTCTACAAACATACCTTGGGTAAAATCTATACATTTGATATAACAGAAAATACCCATTATAACCATTTTAATGGCATAGGAAAAGAGACGAAAAAAAAGTCTCCGTATGCTTCAAGAATAGATCAACATGTAATTTTACCTTTATTTAACTAGGCAAGTCAGTTAAGAAATTCTTATTTTCAATGACGGCCTAGGAACAGTGGGTTAACTGCCTTGATCAGGGGCAGAACGACAGATTTTTACCTTGTCAGCTCGGAGATTCGATCTTGCAACCTTTCGGTTACTAGTCCGGCGCTCTAACCACTAGGCTACCTGCCGTCATGCGTCCTTCAGATTGATACATTGTCCAGAAAACGTGTTTAAATGTCCTTTTCACTATTGGTGGAATGGTCAAGCTGTTTTAAATGGTTAAAATATTGATGTGTTGATGAAGAATCAATAATCAAGCAGTAAGCTATACACGCAAAATAATTAAATAACAATTAACCACCTATGAATAAACAAAGAAAGAGTAATGGTTTAACAATAACAGTTTGAAAACAGTGATTGATCTTTATGATACACAGGATAAGTCTTTAGTCAATGTTCAAACAAGCTGCACTATTTAATTTAATTGTTATTTAATTGTTTTGTAAATTGGTAAAAATGGGCATAGATGGTTAAACTGTGTACATACATGACTGCCAATTGGTAGCTTAATCATTTAAGTAATGTACTTCAATTGTAAAGCTAATTAAGTGTGGAGGGAAGTCAGTTTGCTTCATAAGAAGAACCACAGTGCCATAGGATCAATCAACTTTTTGCCACCAGAGGGAGGACATGAGCTGTCCAAGTGGTAGATGGAAAAAGGGAAGGGGTCTGAATGCTTTCCCAAATGCACAATAAATGTTTCTGAATTATTTTATTAAAAGGGGCACCATTAGGGGTTGGATATAGATTACATTATTTAATTAACTATATCAGTAGTTAACATATATTTCAACAATAGTCTTAATCAACAGTCAATTTACTATATTATCATTCTGAACAGTCGTCAAGCTCTGGTTCCTCAAGAACCAAATTGCTCGCAAATGAACTCAATTCCACAAATAATTCATTCAAGGCTTTATTTACTAGACTGACTAAGTTGGAAATGAGGTAGTTAACGGATACAATATGTAGACAATGCCGGGACAGTATTGGCCATGGATTCGTACATTAGACCTGCTGTCTTACAATTATGTTACACACACAACGGCACTTTCATAGGCTATGAATAATGTAACAGGGCAAATTAATTGTATGTCATTGTTGCCTCTCAGTGGGATTCCTTTAGGATGGGATAAGTGGTTGGAGGATAGTTGTCCCACTCTCTCACTAGTGGAGCTGAGGCCAGCAGGCCGGAGTAGTTCACTTCCGAAGGAGAGATACAGTGGTTCCTCAATTAAAAGTTTTGAGCTTGTACCGCTACTGTTTGTGGTAGATGGTGGAAGATTGCACCACACTATGACAAGGGGGAGTTAGAACGCATATCTCTGGGTAGTCTAAACTGTGGCACAAATTGACTATCTTTTCATAAATTAATGGAGGTGTGAATGTTTGAGTCCAAGAGTCTCTCTTCTCTGGCACTAGAGTCCTGCATCAGGCAAAAAACGAAATTAAGAGAACTTGGGTAAATACAACGGCGCAATTACACTTGACATGTGGACTGGCGATTTTCGAAAAATAGGCACGGTGGGCTTTTGGTTTCTCTCCCTCTAAAAACAGAACTGAAAAAGCGTGTGCAGGCAAGGAGGCCTACAAACCTGACTCAGTTACACCAGCTCTGTCTGGAGGAATGGGCAAAAATTCACCCAAGTTATTGTGGGAAGCATGTGGAAGGCTACCAGAAACGTTTGACCCAAGTTAAACAATTGAAAGGCAATGCTACCAAATACTAATCGAGTGTATGTAAACTTCTGACCCACTGGGAATGTGATGAAAGAAATAAAAGCTGAAATAAATCATTCTCTCTACTATTATTCTGACATTTCACATTCTTAAAATAAAGTGGTGATCCTAACTGACAGACAGGGCATTTTTACTAGGTTTAAATGTCAGGAATTGTGAAAAACTGAGTTTAAATGTATTTGGCTAAGGTGTATGTAAACTTCCGACTTCAACTGTATACTTAAAAACTGAAAATCAACCAATGTCAGCCTTTAAATGCTTTTATTATCCAAATGTTGGAAGTGCGTGTGGGCGGCAGAGAGAAACAAAATGGTGCAGTTTGAGGCCGTGTGGAGGCGCTGGAGATGGGGGTGTGAGCAGGAGGGTCCTGGCAGGTGTGATGTAGTTATCGTTTTTATGTGTATGTTTTGTATTGTCTAAAAACTTAAAATATATATTTTTTAATTCATAAAATTACAAACTTGCAACACACATCTGATTATTCATTGTGAATAGGATTTACTTGAATTATTTTGTTTACATTCTTCATTGTATCCACATCACAAATAATTGAACACACACAACATGAGCAGATTAAGTTGGTCAAAACATTTCTTTATTAAAGACTGTCAGAAAGAATATTGGTACTTATTTATTTTGATCCAAAGCCATGAATGAGTGAGTCACTCAGCTTTATGCTGACAAATTTAGCTTTATGCTGCGAAATAGCCTACTAAATAGGCTAAGCCTAAACAAATATATTAAAATACCTAAATAAACAAATACAAATACTCAGTTCTTGAAAATATTGGCAACCTTTTTCCCCTCCCTATTTTCGCTGGACTTTCTTTCATTCAGTTTCTTATTCACATCAGCAAAGGACTCAGTATTTCAGATACTCACTTCATATAGAGGGGCTATCACTCTTTCACACTGTGGTAAATAAATTATGAATTATTTCTTTCTGCCCACAAATTTTCTATAGGATTGAGGTCAGGGCTTTGTGATGGCCACTCCAATACCTTGACTTTGTTGTCCTTTTTTTGCCACAACTTTGGAAGCATGCTTGAGGTCATTGTCCATTTGGAAGACCCATTTGCGACCAAGCTTTAACTTCCTGACTGATGTCTTGAGATGTTGCTTCAATATATCCACATAATTGTCCTTCCTCATGATGTCATCTATTTTATGAAGGGCACCTGCAGCAAAGCACCCCCACAACATGATGTTGCCACCCCCGTGCTTCACTGTTGGAATGGTGTTCTTCGGCTTGCAAGCCTCTGCCTTTTTCCTCCAAACATAACAATGGTCATTATGGCCAAACAGTTCTATTTTTGTTTCATCAGACCAGTGGACATTTCTCCAAAAAGTACGATCTTTGTCCCCATGTGCAGTTGCAAACCGTAGTCTGGCTTCTTCCTTGCTAAGCGGCCTTTCAGGTTATGTCGATATAGGATGCATTTTACTGTGGAAATAGATACTTTTGTACCTGTTTCCTCCAGCATCTTCACAAGGTCCTTTGCTGTTGTTCTGGGATTGATTTGCACTTTTCGTACCAAAGTACGTTCATCTCTAGGAGACAGAACGCGTATCATTCCTGAGCGGTATGACGGCTGCGTGGTCCCATGGTGTTCGTACTTGCGTACTATTGTTTGTACAGCTACAGCGGTGTTTGGAAGACCATTTTCTCACAAAAACATCTGTAGCGTCAACGGTTTGGTATGACCAATCTATGGAAAGATGAGACTCTCACAAACATTATGGTGTACTCAGTTTGGCTCTTAGACCGCCCCAAGCATCACGGCTGATCCTAACTGTTAGGCCAATTTCTATCTTGCCCTGTTTATCAAAAGTGTTGGAAAAACTTGTCAATAATCAAATGACTGGCTTTCTTGATATCTATAGTATTCTCTCTGGTATGCAATCTGGTTTCCACTCAGGTAATGGGTATGTCACTGCAACCTTAAAGGTCTCTCATCCATTTATATGCCGATGATAGTCTTATACTCTGCTGGCCCCTCTCCGCATTTTTTACAACAAAGCTTTCTTAGTGTCCAACAAGCTTTCTTTGCCATTAACTTTGTTCTGAACACCTCCAAAACAAATGGCACTCTCCCCATTGGTGTGGTTACTACCTGTAAGAGTTTAGAGCTAGAGGTATTCACCTCATACAAGTACTTGGGAGTATGGCAAGATGGTACACTGTCCTTCTCTTAGCACATATCCTAGCTGCAGGCTAAGGTTAAATCTAGACTTCCTTTATCATAATCACTCCTCTTTCACCCCAGCTGCCTTAACGAACCCTGATTCAGATGACAATTCTACCCATGCTAGATTACGGAGACGTAATTTATAGATCGGCCGGTAAGGGTGCTCTCGAGTGGCTAGATGTTCTTTACCATCCGGCCATCAGATTTGCTATCAATGCTCTTTATAGGACACATCACTGTACTCTATACTCTTCTGGAAACTGGTCATATATTGTCTTATTTCACTGTAGAGCCTCTAGCCCTGTTCAATATGCCTTATCCAACCCTTTAGTTCCACCTCCCACACATGCGATGACATCACCTGGTTTAAATGTTTCTAGAGACAATATCTCTTTCATCACCACCCAATGCCTAGGTTTACCTCCACTGTATTCATGTCCTACCATACCTTTGTCTGTACATTATGCCTTTAATCTATTTTATCGCCCCCTGAAACCTGTTCTTTTTACTCTCTGTTCAGGACGTCCTAGACGACGCAGTCATTATAGCCTTTAGCCGTACCCTTATCCTACTCCTCCTCTGTTCCTCTGGTGATATAGAGGTTAATCCAGGCCCTGCAGTGCCTAGCTCCACTCCTATTCCCCAGGCGCTGTCATTTGTTGACTTCTGCAACCGTAAAAGCCTTGGTTTCATGTATGTTAACATTAGAAGCCTCCTCCCCAAGTTTGTTTTATTCACTGCTTTAACACACTCTGACAACTCGGATGTCCTAGCCGTGTCTGAATCCTGGCTTCGAAAGATCACCAATAACGCTGAAATTTCCATCCCTAACTACACCATTTTCAGACAAGATAGAACGGCCAAATGGGTCTGTGTTGCTATCTACTGCAGAGATAGCCTGCAGAGTTCTGTCTTACTATCCAGGTCTGTACCCAAACAATTTGAACTTTTACTTTTAAAAATCAGCTTTTCTAGAAACAAGTCTCTCACTGTTGCCGCTTGCTATAGACCACCCTCTGCCCCCAGCTGTGCTCTGGACACCATATGTGAACTGATTGCCCCCCATCTATCTTCAGAGTTCGTGCTGCTAGGGGACCTAAACTGGGACATGCTTAACACCCCGGCCATCCTACAATCTAAGCTTGATGCCTTAAACTTCACACAAATCATAATTGAACCTACTAGGTACAATCCCAAAGCCATAAACACGGGCTCCCTCATAGATGTCATCTTAACTAACTTGCCCTCCAAATACACCCCTGCTGTTTCAACCAAGATCTCAGCGATCACTGCCTCATTGCCTGCATCCGTAATGGGTTTGCGGTCAAAAGATCTCCCCTCATTACTGTTAAACGTTCCCTAAAACACTTCAGCGAGCAGGCCTTTCTAATCGACCTGGCCCAGGTATCCTGGAAGGATATTGACCTCATCCCGTCTGTAGAGGATGCCTGGTTGTTCTTTTAAAAGTGCCTTCCTCACCATCTTAAATAAGCATGCCCCATTCAAGAAATGTAGAACCAGGAACAGATATAGCCCTTGGTTCTCTCCAGACCTGACTGCCCTTGACCAGCACAAAAACATCCTGTGGCGTTCTGCATTAGCATCGAACAGCCCCCGTCATATGCAACGTTTCAGGGAAGTCAGGAACCAATATACACTGGCAGTTAGGAAAGCCAAGGCTAGCTTTTTCAAGCAGAAATTTGCCTCCTGTAACACAAACTCAAAAAAGTTCTGGGACACTGTAAAGTCTATGGAGAATAAGAGCACCTCCTCCCAGCTGCCCACTGCACTGCAGAAAGCAGCTGCGGTCATCCCCCTCTTCAAAGGGGGTGACTCTCTTGACCCAAACTGCTACAGACCTATATCTATCCTACCCTGCCTTTCTAAGGTCTTTGAAAGCCAAGTTAACAAACAAATTACCAACCATTTCAAATCCCACCGTACCTTCTCCGCTATGCAATCTGGTTTCATGGCTGGTCATGGGTGCACCTCAGCCATGCTCAAGGTCCTAAATGACATCATAACCGCCATCAATAAGAGACAGTACTGTGCAGCTGTTTTCATTGATCTTCCAAGGCTTTCGACTCTGTCAATCACCACATCCTTATCGGCAGATAAGTTTCTTAAATGATTGCCTTGCATGGTTCACCAACTACTTCTCCGATAGAGTTCAGTGTGTCAAATCAGAGGGCCTGTTGTCCGGGCCTCTGGCAGTCTCTATGGGGGTGCCACAGGGTTCAATTATTGGGCCGACTCTCTTCTCTGTATAAATCAATGATGTCGCTCTTGCTGCAGGTGAGTCTCTGATTCACCTCTACGCAGACGACACCATTCTGTATACTTCTGGCCCCTCTTTGGACACTGTGTTAACTACCCTCCAGACGAGCTTCAATGCCATACAACTCTCCTTCCGTGGCCTACAACTGCTCTTAAACGCAAGTAAAACTAAATGCATGCTCTTCAACCGATCCCTGCCCGCACCTGTCCCCCCGTCCAGCATCATTACTCTGGACGGTTCTGTCTTAGATTATGTGGACAACTACAAATATCTAGGTGTCTGGTTAGACTGATTTGAGAGGAAGGTCTGAGTGTAGTTTGTAGAGGTTAGATTTTAATTTAGATCTTAACCGAAGGATAAAGCGTTGTTTCGTAGGAAGTGAGTACGACGGTTTGTATGGGAACATTTTGACTGGTAGGATGGCTAGGAGCTCTTCGGTGATGTCATTTACAAAATAGCCTCCAATACTCTACTCAACAAATTGGATGCAGTCTATCATAGTGCCATCCGTTTTGTTACCAAAGCCCCATATACCACCCACCACTGCGACCTGTACGCTCTCGTTGGCTGGCCCTCGCTTTACACTCGTCGCCATACCCACTGGCTCCAGGTCATCTACAAGTCCCTGCTCGGTAAAGCCCCGCCTTATCTCAGCAAGCTGGTCACCTTAGCAGCACCAACCCGTAGCACGCGCTCTAGCAGGTACATCTCACTGGTCACACCCAAAGCCAATTCCTCCTTTGGCCGACTCTCCTTTCAGTTCTCTGCTGCCAATGACTGGAACGAACTACAAAAGTCTCTGAAACTGGAGACACTTATCTCCCTCACCAGCTTTAAGCACCAGCTGTCAGAGCAGTTCACACACCCCTGCACCTGTTTATAGCCCATCTGTAAATAGCCCAACCAACTACCTCATTCCCTACCGTATTTATTTATTTATCTTGTTCCTTTGCACCCCAGTTTTTCTACATTGCACATTCATCTACTGCACATCTACCATTCCAGTGTTTAAATGCTATATTGTAATTACTTTGCCACCATGGCCTATTTATTGCCTTACCTTCCTTATCCTACCTCATTTGCACTCTTTGAATATATATTTGTTTTTTTCTACTGTATTATTGACTGTATGTTTGTTTTACTCCATGTGTAACTCTGTGTTGTTGTATGTGTCGAACTGCTTTGCTTTATCTTGGCCAGGTAGCAGTTGTAAATGAGAACTTGTTCTCAACTTGCCCACCTGGTTAAATAAAGGTGAAATATATATATTTTTTTAATCTCTGTATAGGCCTCACTCCCCTCCTATCTACTGCAGCCCTCATCCTCCACATACAACACCCAATCTGCCAGTCTTTCTGTTCCCCAAAGCACACACATCCCTGGGTCGCTCCTCTTTTCAGTTTTCTGCAGCTAGCGACTGTAACGAATGAAAAAAACACTCAAACTGGGCAGTTTTATCTCCATCTCTACCTTCGTAGACACAATCATGGACACTTTTACTGACACGTGTGGCTGCTTCGTGTGATGTATAGTTGTCTTTACGTTTTTGCCCTTTGTGCTGTTGTCTTTGCCCAACAATGTTTGTACCATGTTTGTGCTGCTAGCATTTTGTGCTGCTGCCATGTTGTGTTGCTACTGTGTTGTCATGTTATGTTGCTACTATTTTGTTGTCATGTGTTGCTACCATGCTGTGTTGTCTCAGGTCTCTCTTTATGTTGTGTTATGGTGTCTCTTGTAGTGATGTGTGTTTTGTTCTACATTTTTATATTTAATCCCCAGTCCCCGCAAGACCCCTTTTTGGCAAGAAATTTTGCTTAATTAATTTGATTATTATTATAGGGTTTCTGTTTGTATGCAACGGAAAATATGGCGCAGTACAACCTAACGGTCATGAGTGGGCTACAGTACTAAGAGCAGTAGTAACTTTAATAATTCTAAATTAATTAATAATAAGAATCGCTTTGTTTAAAAAATAATATTTTGGAGATGCTTTCATTTTCAAATAACCTAAAGTGAGTGAGAAAAAGGCCATTCTCGAACATGGGGTGAGACACTGTTACTAATTTGTAAATAAAGCCAGTTTGTTATTTAGAATTATTTATTTCTGTTTTTAGAGGGAGAGAAACCAAAAGCCTACCGTCGCCTCATGGATCTCCCGGTCACGGCCGGCACTGAACTAGCGTCTGTAGCAACACAGTTTGCACTGTGATGCAGTGTCTTAGACCGCTATGCCACTCAGGCGCTGTACAACATGACCGGTTGGGAGTAGGCTACAGTACTACAGTAAGAGCAAAAATAATTCTTACATTTACACCCCATAATTGTTCTCTTAGAATAAAAACTTTAGTGTAACAAAAGTTTTAGTACATAATACTGACGAGGAGTAACAAAAAAATACGTGTGCAGGACAGAGGAATAGCAATTCTTACACTATTGTTCTAAATTCAATCCCCTTCTTCATCCTCATCATTCAGTTCACTGAAATTCAATTTTGAAGTCGTGCACAATTATCAGTTTCTATTTGGTTTATGTCGCCCATTCATTGTCAGAGACACAGTAGCGCATTGGGACCCAAAAGCATAATCAGTGCTCTAACTCCCCATTGTGCTGGTCTAGAGCAATGAAGTAGTGACGCAGGGTATCGTACTTAACCACAAATTACCTCTAAGTCCCGCAGCATAATTGCAAAACTTTTAGTTGAGCAACCACTGTAGCTAGCTAACATTAAACCAAGTTGATTAGCTCTAGCTACCTGCAGATTCATACTACATAATTTCATGCATGGTGGCTAGCTATGACAATCTGTTTGTATTGCTACTGTATGGGTTGGGATTATTCAGATAGCTAGTTAGCTACATGTCTAAACAAAAGACCACTTCACCAGAGGATTACATGACCCATCAAGTTAGCCAGGTGTGTCTGGGTGTGATTACGGCCATCTATTGTATTTCATGAAGGAGTGAACAGGTCCAGACAAGGGAGACCCCGATGGCTGGGGGGTGACAACTCATTTTAATTTTTCTAATGTTTTTTTTTGTTGTTTGCTGGTGCACTATTCTTCTGACCCTGAGCAGCCAGGTCCCATCTATTTTTTAATTCCTCGGCAAGTATGGCTTGTTTGGTATCTGCTGTGAAGGAATACCACAACAAGTCAACTACTTGATTGATGAAGGCATGTCATCCAGCAAAGGCAGCTGCGCGGTCATCAACTACGTGCACCATTTCGTCACCGTCTACGGAGTTGGGGAAACACGTGTGGATCTGAATTGTGACAACTGCAGTGGCCATGCACAAGTTTGTGCTGTGGTATTGTGCCTGGTGGACCATGCACAAGCTCCACCACAGTGTGGACCTTTGTAGCATGGGTGCGGTTGGAGGCGTGGCCAAGCCAAAGGTGCCATATTAATTTTTCTGCAAGCCTATTTTGAGAGAGAGCTGGTTGTGTGGGGAGAAATTTGGTGGAGGTGGATGAACAGTTCGAATCAAGTAGCGTGTCAAGCAAATTTGGTGAAGACAAATGATCTGAATGGACAACATTAGTATCGAAAACTGGAACAAAAAGGAAATTGGAGTGGATACTTGTATGAATGATAATGAATCACTTCATGTTGAGGTGCGTTTGTTGAGTAAGGACGCATATGTGGAAGATCTCTTTGAGTTATCGAAAATGGTGAGGTATGAGCTGAAAAAATTTGAGTCTGTCAGAGTGACCAGGAGTGGTCTTATTTTGATTCATTGTATTTCTGAAGAACAGAGGAAGATTGCAGTGAGCCTCAGAAGAATCCAGACAACAGAAGTTTTGTGTTTGGAACTTCGGAGTAGAGCACCAGTCAAAGGAGTCATCTCAGGGGTGACGACGGATGTTCAGGTTAAATCCCTGAATAGAATTCCTGGTGTGATTGGTGCCCGGCATCTGACCCGCTGGGTGAATGGAGAAAAAAAAGAAAGTCTGCCAGTCCTGTTGTTTTTTGAAGAGCAAATACCTACGCAGGTGAAGCTTGGTTATGTAAGATATGCTGTAAGAGCTTTCATCCCCAAACCATTACAGTGTAAGAATTGTAAAGGATTTGGCCATGTTTCAAGTGGGTGCAGACAGATAGGGTGTGCAGAAGGACGAATGGTGTGCAGAAGGACGACGGTGTTGCAATTGTGGTGGGGATCATGATCCCGAGTTCCGGGAGTGCCCTGTAAGTGTGAAGGAGATTGAGGTGGCAAAAGTTAGAGTGGTCAATCGAATCTCCTATGTGGAGGTGATTAAAATAATTGAGAAAACAAGTGATGCTAGTGAAGATATGGTAGTGGACGCACCAGACCCTCTAGTAAATGTTTGCTTCCAGGCAAAAGATGCCCTGTGTGTAAAAAGGTGGATTTGTGGCATTCATTGCCACAGTTATAAACTGTACGGCACAAGTTTCAAAGAAACTGGACATTATTGTGGCTGCGGCAGAAACATTTTTGAGTACTGGTTCCGGAAGACCCTCCTTCCCAGGTTCCCCTTGAGCCTGTGTAGGGAACAGAAAAGTAGTTTGATTTAGTTTATTTATTTAAAAAAATGTAGTTTGGTAGTTGGTATTTAGTTCCATTTTTTCCATCCCGTACAGTAGATGGCAGAATACACATTAAATTGTGCAATCGCCAATATACCATAGATTAAGACGAAGAAGAGCGAGAGCTGCCATTGTTTTGCTGTGTGCCAAAGAGGGATTTGAGGCTGTTTTTGGTAAAATAGACACTGCATAGTTCAGGGCCATCCTTTCCACTTTTACCTTTACTTTTTTTAGTTGGATTGTGACTTTGCATTCAGATTCTGTTGCGATGTACTTTTTCTTGGGTATTTGAAGGTTTTTTCCTTTGGATTACAAACATTACTTTGGACTTGGATTTGGACTGAAAGACTCAATGTGACTCAATTGAGCTCAGGTGCATCCTGTTTCCATTGATCATCCTTGAGATGTCCCTTCAACTTGATTGGAGTCCACCTGTTGTAAATTAAATTGATTGAACATGATTTTGGAAAGGCACACACCTGTCTATATAAGGTCCAAAACAAAACAGTGCATGTCAGAGCAAAAACCAAGCCATGAGGTCAAAGCTCAGAGACAGGATTGTGTCGAGACACAGAACTGGTGAAAGGTGGCAAAATAATTCTGCAGCATTGAAGGTCCCCAAGAACACATTCTCCATCATTCTTAAATGGAAGAAGTTTGGAACCACCAAGACTCTTTCTAGAGTTGGCCACCGGGATGTCAGGGATGTGACCAAGAACCGTCCTGTTGGAAGGTAAACTTTCTCCCCAGTCTGAGGTACTGAGCGTTATGGGGCATTATGTGTAGATTGATGAGAGAACAAAAATATGTAATCAATTTCATAATAAGGCTGTCGTAACAAACTGGAAAAAGTCAAGAGGTCTGAATACTTTTCCAAATGCACTGTATATGTAAAGACTAGATTAAATCAAGAATAGTCTGATGGGTGACTATTAGCCTATCACGTGAATTATATATTATCACTTGTGAATGATGCCCAGCATAAGGCAAGAAGCAATGCCTATTTTTTTTTATTAAGCACATGAATCTGCTTTACAAAGGGTTTAGAGGTCATGCATAATGCAGCACGTGAGTTTCAAGATTGGGGAAGATAATTTTCACAAAAATGCACCTTTTATTATAAAAGCATTATATGCATTATTGCATTTGCGGTCACTTTTGATAATGGAACATTCACGCTTATAGCCTACTGCCGTGTGCGCATTGCTGCGCTTTTAATGGGAAGAAATAGCCTAATAGTCTAGTAACATTTTAAGCTAAACTTTATGATCTGTTGCATCAGCCTCATTGCATACAAAAGGTTTTTTGATGCTATATCTCTTTATTTATATATGTCTTTACTTGTAGCATGTGAGAAAGACCCGATCACGTGATGGAGAGCCATGTGAGTGAGAGATCCTTTGGAGAAAGCAGCACCCTGGGAGAAGAGAATTATCATTATTATAGGGTTGAGTAACCGGTTGGTAACTGGCTAGTGATGGCTATTTAACAGTCTGATGGCTTTGAGATGGGTGTTTTCAGTCTCTTGGTACCAGCTTTTATGCTCCTGTACTGACCTCGCCTTCTGGATGGTAGCAGTGTGAACAGGCTGTGGCTATGGTGGTTGATGTCCTTGATCTTTTTTGCCTTCCTGTGACATCGGGTGCTGTAGGTGTCCTGGAGGGCAGGCAGCATGCCCCTGGTGATGTGTTGGGCAGTGATGTGTACGCTAAGGAATGCTATAGGGCAGTGTGCAGTGCGATGGCGATTGCATTGTCTGTGGATTTATTGGGGCGGTATGCAAATTGAAGTGGGTCTAGATTGTCAGGTAAGGTAGAGGTGATTTAATCCTTACTTAGCCTCTCAAAGCTTTTCCTGATGACAGAAGTGAGTGCTATGTGGCGATAGTAATATAGTTCAGTTACCTTTGCTTTCTTGGGTACAGGAACAATGGTGGAGATCTTGAAGCAACAGTGAACACTCCAGCCAGCTGGTCTGCGCATGCTCTGAAGACGCAGCTAGGGATACCATCTGGGACGGCAGCCTTGTGAAGGTTAACACGTTTAAATGTCTTACTAACATTGGCCACGGAGAACGAGAGCCCACAGTCCTTGGGAGCGGGACACGTTGGTGGCACTATGTTATCCTCAAAGCGTGCGAAGAAGGTGTTTAGCTTGTCCGGGAGCAAGACGTCGGTGTCCTTTACGTGGCTGATTTCCCCTTTGAAATCCTTGATTGTCTGCTACATACGTCTCATGTCTGATTCTTTGAATTGCGACTCCACTTTTGTCTCTGTACTGACATTTTGCCTGTTTGATTTCCTTACGGAGGGAATAACTACACTGTTTGTATTCAACCATATTCCCAGTCACCTTGCGTGAATGCTGCCATCTATCCATGGTTTCTGGTTTGTGTAGGTTTTAATAGTCACAGTGGGAACAACATCCCCTGTTAAAATCCCCAGCTACAATACATGCGGCCTCAGGATATGTGGTTTCCAGTTTGCACAAAGTCCAGTGTAGTCCCTTGAGGGCTGTCATGGTTTCAGCTTGAGGGGGAATATGCACGGCTGTGACTATAACCAAAGAGAATTCTCTTGGGAGGTAAGGCATTTGATTGTGAGGTATTCTAGGTCGGGTGAACAAAAGGACATGACTTTCTATGTCATCACAATCACACCATGAGTAGTTAATCATGAAACATACATTTCTTCTTCTCGTAGAGTTCTTTATTCCTGTCTGTGTGATGTACTGAGAACCCAGCTGGCTGTTTGGACGGGGACAGTATATCCGGAGAGAGCCATGATTCCGTGAAAGAGTATGTTACATTCCCTGATGTCTCTCTGGAAGGAGCCTCGCCCTGAGCTCATCTACTTTATAGTCCAGAGACTGAACATTAGCGAGTAATATATTTCGGAAGCCGTGGATTGTGTACATGCCTCCTGAGTCGGACGAGAAGTCCACTCCGAATGCCTCTTCTCTGCTGGGGCGTCTTGGAGCAGCCTCTGGAATAAGTTCATTTGCCCTGGGGGGAACGAACAAAGGATCCAATTCGGGAAAGTCATATTCCTGGTCGTAATCCTGATAAGTTACCGCCGCTCTGATAGCCAAAAGTTAATTCCGGCTGTGTGTAATAACACAAAAACTGTTCTGGGTTACACACTTATCACATAGTATTCCATACATAAGTTAAGGCCATGCAACCTGAGTTGAAACCTGAGTGAGGTGCACATGACCAGTAAATAAACAGAAGCATGTGCCATATATTTATGTGGTGGACACTTGATACGGTCACATGATATTGTTGTGGTATGTTACAAAATCATGTTACGACCACACATATCAATAATAATTTGATATATCAATATTTTGCTAAGTCTTGCCAAGTGGATGGTCTCTACAGAAGGTGTAAACGGTACAGCCAAATGGTTGCTTGCATAGTAGTAATATCAGAAATAGTGTCAATATAAACAAAATAATATACAGTATGTACAAGAACAATATCAATATTAGTGATAGACGAGATAGTTATATGCATACAATCGGGGTAAAGTGGCTGAGCAGCAGGATAAAAAAAATGGTATCAGCAACGTATGGCGTGTGTTAGGAGAAAGTTATTTGAATAGAGGCACTGCAGATATTGCTGATGACTGGTCCGTCCAAACCACGCATGAACAAGGGAATCTACATTCGTGGAGAGCCTGTTTCTGTCCTGCCCTTGACTTTGGTGCAGGGCATGTGATGTCCATAGCCTCTTCGCCACAAAACTCCCTGATCTTCTCAAAAAGATAGGTTTGTCTAGCTGTGTCCAGTCCAAGTGGTGCTTGTACAGACAGACCATCTATGGGAGGAATAATGTCAGCGTTGCGCAGCAGCTGAAACCTGGTCCCGACTGAGTCCGAATGCTCCTTAGCGACAACAACACCAGGCTCCAGAGCATCGAAGCTGTAAAACAGGGTATAACAACAACAACAAAAAATCAGAAGACATTACAACCTTGCACAACATCAATTCACCTCCCAAGTTTATATAGTAAGAATAACTTCATTCAATGCAATGAAAATGATTTTCACCAGCACCGCATAATCCTCCAGTCCAACCAGCTGTGGGATGTTGACCTCTGTCACAGTGCTGTCGATCACAACACCAGCAATCTCAGGCAGTGTTCACTCTGGTCTTTCGGAAGTGCTGCTTGATGAGGCCAAAGCACCAGTCGGGGGGAAACTTGGTGTGGCCTGTGATCAGGAAGTAAAGGTCCAGACTGTGGTGGAGCTTGTGCATGGTCCGCCAGCCACAATACCAGAGCACAAACTTGTTATTGTTTTGGCCAGTTATCACAAATCAGGTCCACACGTGTTTCCCCAACTTCCCCAATGGTGCGTGTAGTTGATGACTGCGCTGCTGCCTTTGCTGGATGACATGCCTTCATCAATCAAGTAGTTGACTTGTTGTGGTATTACTTCACAGCAGACACCAAACAAGCCACTCTTGCGTGGTGCTAAAAAGTAGATGGGACCTGGCTGCACAGGGTCAGAAGGATAGTGCACCAGCAAACAACGAAAGAACAGTAAGATAAATTACAATTAATTGTCTCACCCCTGTCTGTCTTTACACAGCGCAGTGAAAGGTATTAGCCTGCTTCCTATATATATATATATATATATATATATCTATGTCCTTAATCAGTATAAAGGAGGAAATGTAGCTTACTTGTTGAGTAAAATCAAAGCTGTAATGCATCCTGATGTCTTTGCTTGCTGGTTCAGTAGGGGCCCCCAGAGACAACTGCAGGTCTTGACAGGTGGTCTTGCAGTCAGCAACCATCTTCTGGTAGACAGACCGCTCACTCTGAACAAGCAGGAGATGCTGCTCTTGCTTCATCAGCTTGGCTGACTTAACAGCTTCTGGAAAATACAGAAATAATGTGAGATCAATAAAACTAGTGCCAATCATGTTGGAGTGTTGTCATCGATTCCTTGTAGAGACGCCACATCTTTTGTCACATAGGATGGCAGCAGCTTTCCCCCAAAGTGTTTGTGTCCTGGGTGGCATCCTGGTAATACTATTGCATTATCGTCTGCATAGTTGCTGATGAAGTTCACCACTCGCTGCAAGTCCTCATGCTTCAGGTGTAACCTGTGCTTGATGGGAGGCATTAGACCATTCTCCTTGTATGACCGGTAGAGGAGAGTCTGGCGTGGTCCACCTGATGCTGAAAGACAAAATCCAGATACAAATATTTTAGCATTATTATACAACAGACGTGAAATGGCATTCTGAGATAACATCAGTACACACAGTTCATCAAACGTCAGCTAGTTAGCTAACAGAAAGCTTTAACTTGGGGTCTTTTGTTTAGACATGTAGCTAGCCAGCTAAACAATTAACCATAATCACAAACCATAGAGCACTAGCAATACAAACTGAATGTCATAGCTAGCTAAAGTTAACAAAATAGGTTAAATGTTAGCTAGCCATAACTAGCAATGCGAAATGGCATTCCGCAGTAAACGTCACTATAGTAACACACACAGTCAATACACATAAGTTAATGTTAACTAGCAAGCCAGCCATCTAACCTCAGCTAACGTTAGCTAGCTAACAGCAAGCTTTAACTTGGTATTTTGTTTAGACATGTAATGTTAACGTTAGCTAGCTAAACAATGAACTACAATCCCACACTATAGAGTACTAGCAATACAAACCGATTGTCATAGCTAGCTAAAGTTAACCAAATATAGTAGGTTCAATGTTAAGTCAAGTCAGCCATCGTACTTCAGCTAGCTAGCTAACAGCTGCTTTGCAATGAAAACAACTTTCTGACAAAATTAGAAACGTATAATATCAAACTGTAACTAGACTCTTACTCATACACATTGATGAAAGCTTCACGGCAGACTGCAACCCCTTTCTTAAATAAGATGTTCTGCGACCTTTCCGTTTTGTATGTACAGCTTGCTTGGCCCATTGTTGTTGTGTCAAGTCACTCTGGTTCACACTGACCGTGTGCAACACCATTAGGAACATCTTAAGCTTTAGCTCCCACCCAAACTCTGACCATTTTACTCGCCCTAGCAGAGCTGGTTAGGCTGTTGTCATGTTATCCAAAGTGTTGGTGACTGTAACTGTGGTTCTGGCAACAATTTAATCAAGTTTTTTGCTGACAGGCCCTATTCCACCGGTGTTGAAACTCTCCACATGTCCAGCTCACTCATTATCTCAGACAATCATGGCTAGTGGGAAGGTTGCTGGCTTTCTGTGGCTTAACCAACTAGGCTCCTAATTTAACAATTTTATTCATATTTGCAGTTGCATAAATGCTTGTTATTAAGGCACATGAAAGTTCACATGTTCGAGAAGGCATTTCTGCCAAAAATCGCATTTTGATAAAAACATATTTTTTATATTCAAACGGCTCTCCTGTGAAGTCGTGACTTGCAGAAGCAGAGCTGCCATCAACGTTATTATCTAAGTGAAATTCAGAGATTCAGTCTGTGAATGTAATCTGTTAAAAGCAAATTACTGATATCATTAAGCTACATACTACTTAAGGATCATTGGGGAACTAGCGCCCCATTCCCGACACTACCCGGAGAAATGTAAGGCGCCAAATTTGTGTTTGGACCATTTGAAGTCTTTAGTGATTTGGACACCAAGGAACTTGAAACTGTCTACCTGCTTCACTGTCGCCACGTCGATGTGGCAACGTCGTTTCCTATAGTCCATGATCGGCTCCTTGGTCTTTCTGATGTTGAGGGAGAGTTTGTAGCTGCGGCACCACACTGCCAGGTCACTGACCTCCTCCCTGTAGGCTCTCATCGTCGCTGGTGATCAGGCCTACCACCATTGTGTTTTCAGCTAACTTGATAATGGTGTTGGATTCGTGGGTGAACAGGGAGTACAGGAGGGGACTAAGCGCACACCCCTGTGGGGCCCATCTGTCCAGTGATCCTGCTGACCAAGGACGGGTCTGAGGAGTTATTTGGGCTTGCACCTAGCCTAGCTGGTAGCTAGCTGCATATCAAGCTAGCAAGGTTTTCTTGAGGGCTTGAACGCAGCCCATGACACGGTTAGCCATTGTGGCTGGGACAGCGAATTGTCCCGGCTTTGTGGCTGTCTAGATCCTGCTGTTTTGTTGTTTTCAATCTTCAGTGTGATCTGCCCTGTCTGGAACTGCGAGGAGTAACAGCGTAACCTACGTTGCTAGCTACCATGACAAAGACTAAAGCCGGCAGGAGTACCGTTGAGAACAGTGGTGTGTCTCTATCACACATAGACAAAGAAAAATATTTCTACAAGCAGTTGTTACAACAAGAAAATAGCTTCAAGTGTTTTGTCCAAATACTGGTGGATTCAACTAATAAAAGAATGGATGACCTGACCATAGAGGTCCAGGACCTGAAGAACAGTTTGCAGTTCTCCCAGGGTCAGCTCGATGAGTTGAAACAGGAGAACGGCAAGATGATTGCCATCTGTAAGTCTTTGAGGACATCAGTTCTGTATGTGAATCCATGATAACAATGACGGATAAATCAGACTCGAGGGACAATCAAGGCGGAACAACATGTTTGTGGACGGAATTTCAGAATCTCCACATGGGACCTGTACGGAGTCTGAGGACAAAGTTACGGAAATTATCTCAGAGAAATTGAAGATGGACCACAGGATGATTGAGGTGGAGCGCGCCCACAGGACTAGAAAACCCACCACCGGCCCAGGTGACAGGCCCAGGCCGATAATGGTCAAGTTCCTGAGGTTCAAGGACAAGGTAGCTGTTCTGGAAAGAGCCAAGAACCACTTCATGAGTTCACGTCTAGTGTACTGTTTTGGAATTTGCGCGTAACAGGGAATACTCGCTCAGTTCTTTTTCTCTTCTATATTCAGCAGGTTATATTCCGTCTGAAATATTATAGTGTATATTCATTTTGAGTATTGATTACAAATGCTGTTTAACTTTTTTCGACAAACTTTCGTTTGTCTGCATGGATGAAAGCCTTTGGGCAGGTGGATTGCTGAACACAACGCGCCAACCAAACGGAGCTATATGGATATAAAGAGGAACTTTATCGAACAAAAGGACCTTTTAATGTGTAACCTGGACGCTTTGATATGCCATCAGTGGAAGATCATCAAAGGTAAGCAATTTATTTTATGCTATTTTTGAGTTTTGTGACACCTCTGCTGGTTATGATATTATGCTAATTGAGTTTTTGAGTGGGGTGCTGTCCTCAGACAATCAAATGTTCTGCTTTCGCCGTAAAGCCTTTTAGAAATCTGACAATGCTGTTAGATTAACAAGAGTCTAAGCTTTTGAAGGGTGTGCAGCATTTGTATTTTCATGAATGTTTGAAATGAGTATTTTTGTAATTTGAATTTGGCGCTCTGCATTTCACCGGATGTTGTCAAAATCGATCCCGTTCACGGGATTGGATCCGTAACAGGTTAACAACTGACTTTCAGCATGCTTATAGAAAAGGGCACTCAACATGTACTGCACTGACACAAATGACTGATGATTGGTTGAAAGAAATTGATAATAGGAAGGTTGTGGGAGCTGTACTGTTAGATTTCAACACAAGTTTCAACCAAGCCATATCGTGTATTCAGAGCTATCGAATAGAACTCAATTAATTGATCCCTAAGATTAAACAGCTTGGAAAATTCCAGAAAATGATGTCATGGCTTTAGAAGATTCTGATAATTGACATCATTTGAGTCAAATGGAGGTGTACCTGTGGATGTATTTCAAGGCCTACCTTCAAACTCAGTGCCTCTTTGCTTGATATCATGGGAAAATCTAAAGAAATCAGCCAAGACCTCAGAAACAAAATTGTAGACCTCCACAAGTCTGCTCCATCCTTAGGAGCAATTTCCAAACGCCTGAAGGTACCAAGTTAATCTTTACAAACAATAGTACGCAAGTATAAACACCATGGGACCAATGCAGCCGCCATACCGCTCAGGAAGAAGACGCGTTCTGTCTCCTAGACATGAATTCCAATTCATCCCAAAGGTATTCGATGGGGTTGAGGTCAGGGCTCTGTGCAGGCCTGTGAAATTCTTCCACACTGATCTCGATAAACCATTTCTGTATGGACCTCGCTTTGTGCACGGGGGCATTATCATGCTGAAACATTAAAGGGCCTTCCCCAAACTGTTGCCACAAAGTTTGAAGCACAGAATTATCTAGAATGTCTTTGTATGCTTCACTGTAACTAAGGATCCTAGCCCGAACTATGAAAAACAGCCCCAGACCATTATTCCTCCTCCACCATGCAATTGGAAGGGGTGTCCACATAATTTTGTAATTATAGTGTTGCAAAGTTATCCTTGGTATGACCTTAAAACAATTCATTTAGCTTAGGAGAACCCCACATACACAATCGGGTGATTGTGGAGGCCAGGTCATCTGATGCAGCACTCCATCACTCTCCTGCTTGGTAAAATAGCCCTTACACAGCCTGGAGGTGTGTTTTGAGTCATTGTTCTGTTGAAAAACATATGATAGCCCCACTAGGCGCAAACCAGATGGCATGGCGCATTACTGTAGAAATGCTGTGGTAGCCATGCTGGTTAAGTGTGCCTTGAATTCTAGAAATCATAGACAGTGTCACCAGTGAAGAACCATCACACCTCCTCCTCCATGCTTCACAGTGGGAACCACACATGCGGAGATCATCCTTTCACCTACTCTGCTTCTCATAAAGACACGGCGGTTGGAACCAAAAATCTCAAATTTGGACTCATTGAACCAAAGGACAGATTTCCACCAGTCTAATGTCCATTGCTTGTGTTTCTTGGCCCAAGCAAGTCCCTTCTTCTCTTGGCCCAAGCAAGTCTCTTCTTCTTATTGGTGTCCTTTTGTAGTGGTTCCTTTGCAGCAATTCGACCATGAAGGTCGCGCAGTCTCCTCTGAACAGTTGATGTCGAGATGTGTCTGTGAAGCATTTATTTGGGCTTCAATCTGAGGTGCAGTTAACTCTAATGAACGTATCCTCTGCACAGAGGTAACTCTGGGTCTTCCTTTCCTGTGGCAGTCCTCATGAGAGACAGTTTTGTCATAGCGCTTGATGGTTTTTGCAACTGCATTTGAAGAAACTTTCAACGTTCTTGAAATGTTCCGTATTTACTGACCTACATGTTGTAGAGTAATGATGGACTGTCATTTCTCTTTGCTTATTTGAGCTGTTCTTGTCATAATATGGACTTGGTCTTTTACCAAATAGGGCTATATTCTGTATACCACCCCTACCTTGTCACAACACAACTGATTGGCTCAAACACATTAAGAAATTCCACAAATTAACTTTTAACAAGGCACACCTGTTAATTGAAATGCATTCCAGGTGACTACCTCATGAAGCTGGTTGAGAGAATGCCAAGAGTTTGATAAGCTGTCATCAAGGCAAAGGGTGACTATTTTGAAGAATCTCAAATATAAAATATGTTTTACACTTTTTTGCTTACTGCATGATTCCATGTGTGTTATTTCATAGTTTTGTAGGTATTCTACAGAAAATAGAAAAAATAAAGAAAAACCCTTAAATGAGTAGGTGTGTCCATACTTTTGACTTGTACTGTAGGTATTCAGACCATGTAGGTCTTCTCCTGACAACACCACTAATGAGGTTTCACCCGCCAAAGCATGTAGGCTAAGAGTGAAGAGCTTAACGTCCATTATCGAAATGACCGCTGACGCGCCTCCATTAGTATGGATGACTGTATTTATGATAATGTTTCCAGGACCCCTCTATAACATGTGACCATCCTCTCCTCTGTCATATTTTCTTTGAACAGAGCGAGTCGGTCGGGCTTGGCTTTGCTCTCTCCGTTCGTCCCCCTCATGAGATTTGTGCTCCCAATTAGAGATAAGGATCGTTATGAAGAGGGCTGATGATCTCTTAATGCAGCACATTAAAGGGATGTGCGACAGTCATCCCAGCACTAATTAAGTCAATTCCATTTCCTAGCATGGAATCGTAATGCTATTATTCATTTGGTGGATTTGGAGGAACCTGGAATTACAGGAATTTCCTTTGGTCAGACCGTCTTTTATTTTCCCGCATCCCAAATGGATCCTTGGATGCTCAACAAGCATGAACGGGCCAGTTAACAAGGAGCCGGGATGATTCCTATACCACCCGGTGCTGGAAGGCAATCTAGGACTCTAATCGAAAGTCAAATAGCAAATTTGTGGTTATAAGTGTGTCTCCAAAAGTAGTGAATCAGCAACAGGCTCAGTTAGGCAGTGGGATGGTTGAGCTGAAGGTCACTGGAGCTTCTGTGGAGGAGGGAATCTCTCCCTTACACCCCCATTATGCTGATTGCAGTAAAATGATAGTTAGAGAAGTAGATACACTTATATTGACTCAGTCTAATTCATTCTTAATTGTGAGATGTATTAGTACAATCAGGCTCTTAATGAGGTGCCTGAAATAACTTCTTTATAAGGGTATCCAGTCAAATGAACAGCACTAATGGGTTTTGGCACTGTGCTGCGTGGTTATTTACTGCACTTATGTATCAGTTTGTATATTTAGCACGCTTTTATACCGAAACCGGGGTGATCATTATGTGAGCAAATGGATGTTTATTGGACTCATAAACTAAAGTGAGGGGACCTATGTGTTTGTGTAGTGTGTCTTGGCCTCAGACTCTCTCTCAAACACACACACACACACACACATAGTAAAACAAACACAGTATAACACACACACAACACTATAAATAGAGGTTTTTGCCAATTTAGACTCATCCTTCAAATCCTGTCATTAATTCAACTTATTGAAAGAAATGGAGACCTGCACACTGTCAAACTTTTCTCCACTAACGTTTTAGGCACCATGATGTCATGAAGTGCTTATACAGAACCCAGCCTTCCCCTCCATTCCTCTACCATGCCCTTTTTCCTATCTATCTAAATCAGCTCGCTCGCTCGCTATGGCTCAGTTGGTAGAGTATGGGGCTTGCAGATTCCCACTAAGGCCAACCATACGGAAATGAGAGCGAGCGATCACGTCTTGTACATTCACAGCACAAGTCACAGTGAGTTTCACATTGTGGGGGGTTGTGAAGATCACATGGTGCACATGCGCACACACAGACACGTTTTCTCTCACACACATACATAAACACACACACACACAGAAAGTGGGACCCACAAAGCCCCATCTCACCCCCTACTGAGAATGCATAGAAACTAAAATTATTTCTCCCCATGGAGAGTAATGGTGACCTTGGAAAATGCTGGAGGGCATTATTTTTAGAATGGGTTTACACCTGTGCGCCCGTGCGGCAGTTCTGCTTAGCAGTAGTGGCCCACTAGGCGGCTCACATTCCACGCCAAGCCTGGCGACCCGGGCTTCTTACCCATATAAAATTTGAGAATAGGGTGGTGGTGGTAATGCACAGTGAGGGACTGGTCATTTATAGCCACAAGAACCAATGCTGTTAAATAGAACAGAACAAAATGGTATTGACAGTAGGATTGTGTTTTTGATATGGATCTGTGAGAATTAAACTCTTGCACTGTCTCTTTATCTCTTTGTTTCTCTCTGTTTTTCTCCCTTTTCTCTCTCACTTTCTCTCCCTGCTTCTCTCTGTTTCTCTTTCTGTCTCTCTCTCTACTTTCTCTGTCTCGCTCTCTACTGTCTCTCTCTCTCTTTCCAGCATTCTGTGAGGAGGGGTGTAGGAGCGGAGGTACCTGTGTGTCGCCCAACACCTGCATCTGCCCCTCAGGCTTTACGGGACGCCACTGTGAGACAGGTATGACTGTAGTACCACACTGTAAAAAAAGATATGTTGATTGAATGTACAATTGTATGGCAACCAGGAGCAATAGGATTGTAAGTCTGCTCAACAAAATAGCCTTGAAGTTGACTCAACGTACATCTGTAAGTGTAAGGCAACCAGCTGCAATAGGTTTGTGAGTTTGCTTAACATTTGGGCATATAGCTGAACCTACATACAGTTGAAGTTGGAAGTTTACATAGCCAAATACATTTAAACTCAGTTTTTCACAATTCCTGACATTTAATCCTAGTAAAACTTCCCTGTCTTAGGTCAGTTAGGATCACCACTTTATTTTAAGAATGTGAAGTGTCCGAATAATAGTAGAGAGAATGATTTATTTCAGCTTTTATTTCTTTCATCACATTCCCACAACTTTGGAAGTATGCTTGGGGTCATTGTCCATTTGGAAGACCCATTTGCAACCAAGCTTTAACTTCCTGACTGATGTCTTGAGAGGTTGCTTCAATTATCCACATAATTTTTCTTCCTCGTGATGCCATCTATTTTGTGAAGTGCACCAGTCCCTCCTGCAGGAAAGCACCCCCACAACATGATGCTGCCACCCCTGTGCTTCACGGTTGGGATGGTGTTCTTCTGCTTGCAAGCCTCCCCCTTTTTCCTCCAAACATAACAATGGTCATTATGGCCAAACAGTTCTATTTTTGTTTCATCAGAGATTATTCTCAACTGAAGACACATGTAACCACGTTAAACCCTAGCCTATTGGTGATAGTCATTATCTCAGTTTTTCTGTAACATATCATGTATCTCATGTACACTGTAATTGTTTGTGTTAATTATTTCATGACTAATACTTTCTATTAGTTGAATTGAGTAAATGCATTACTCATTTTAAAGAGTAATTCTTTGATTGACTGTACGCTTATAATTTAGTAAGGATTATCTATATATCTAGTCTCTTAATAATTGTATAGTGGTACAAGTTAGACACATGTTCATTATAGTCACACTAACAGGTGATATAAGGCTCGTTTCCTCCAGAGACGTACAGGGCCTGTTGTATGTATTTATTCACATAATAGTCAGATTGATAAATGTAGTTAAGTATTATATTAAACATGACATTTCTACATGATGGTTGGATAATTTCCATCCAACTATAATCAAGCAATGCTTCCGCCAAGAGTCGTTCACAATCTAGTGCGGTTATGAAAAATATGTATTTGCATGCCTAGCAATCAACCAGTATACATTGTTTAACTTCTTAGGGAGCAGCGCACGAGGTGACCATTTTGGAGAGCCTGGCGTGCCCAAAGTAAAATGCCTCCCATTCAGGCCCAGAAAATATGCACATATTTAGTACCATTGGATAGGCAACACTCTGAATTTTCTAAAAGTGTTAACATTTTGTCTGTGAGTATAACAGAACGGATATGGCAGGCAAAAACCCGAGGAATTTCTGTCCTGGAAAAAGTGGTTTTGACACATTGCCTCATTTAGAACCCCTCCCTTATGAATTACGGGTATATTCCCGTATACTTACGTCATGGATAACGAAGGAGACCTACAGTTGTCAGAGCTCAAAGTGTTCTGATTCTTTTTAGATGCTTTTAGAGCAGAGAAGAAGACGAATAAGGAAGTGTCCACACAGATGTCAATACAAGTAAATGCGCGCTCCCGGCTGGCGCGTTCTTTGTTTTTTTCCTTTCTTATCGCCCAGTTTAAATTCCGGTTGAAATATTATACAACATATACATAAAAGTGTTCCTAAGGATACATTTAAAATTATGTTTGATTGTTCTTGGACAAGTTTATAGGTATAAGTTGAACGAGTTCTCTTCACGTTTCAATGGAGGAGTCGACGCTGTATTTTCTGATTATAACGCGTCAACCAAACGGAGATTTATGGATATAATACATTACTTTTTCTAACAAAAGAACCATGGATTGTCTTCGTTGGACACTTGGGAAGCCCTCAGCAGAAGTTCTTCAAAAGGTAATTGATTTGTTTTCGCTGTGAAATGTGTTTTCTGTGAACCGTGGAGGAAAAATATGTTAGGTGCTAACCTCAAACAATCAAATGTGGTGCTTTCGCCGTAAAGCCTTTTTGAAATCTGACAACGCTGTGATATTGCCAAGAAGCAGAGCTTTTGATGACTATGATGAACTTGTATATTGATGAATGTTTAATAATTCAACTTTTGCGCCCCACCACTCCGTAAGAAGTTAAAGCACACTTTTACAAGTCTGTCACAAATGACAGCTCAAATAATTGTATTTTATTTGATTTATTTCACCTTTATTTAACCAGGTAGGCCAGATGAGAACAAGTTCTCATTTACAACTGCGACCTGGCCAAGATAAAGCAAAGCAGTGCGACAAAAACAACAACACAGAGTTCACCCTATGGTGAATAATATGCTTGTAGAATCAATTACTCTTTCGAGTTTTCAGTTCTTTGTTTGCCGGTAGGGGGTCCTGCATGCTCTAGGCATTACTGACTGAAATGAACAAAATTAGTTGAAAGATTTGTTATTTTGACTGAATGACTGAAAGATCAGAGTCAGTAAAAAGAGCCGAACTTCCCATCACCTCTGCCGGTGTAGGAAAGTTTGATTACTGAGAATACCTAAAGTGATTACCATTATTTACTTTTTAATTACATTTGGTCCCCTTAAATGGGGGGACTATGTACAAAAAGTGCTGTATTTTCTGAACGGTTCACCCGATATGGATGAAAATACTCTCAAATTGAAGCTACAATCTGCACTTTAACCTCATTATCATTGTATCATTTCAAATGATAGATAGCTAGGAAAAAGGGCATGGTAGAGGAATGGAGGGGAAGGCTGGGTTCTGTATAAGCACTTCATGACATCATGGTGCCTAAAAAGTTAGTGGAGAAAAGTTTGACAGTGTGCAGGTTGGAGTACAAAGCCAAAAAACTAAATTGTCACTGTCCCAATACTTTTGGAGCTCACTCGGAAAGTATTCAGACCCCTTGACTTTTTCAAACATGTTTTTAGAAATGTTTGTTAAATTATAAAAAATTAAATACTGATATCCGATTTCCATAAGTATTCAGACCCTTTACTCAGTACTTTGTTGAAACACCTTTGGCAGTGAGTCTTCTTGAGTCTTCTACAAGCTTGGCACACCTGTATTTGGGGATTTTCTCCCATTCTTCTCTGCAGATCATCTCAAGGTCTGTCAGGAGGATGGGGAGAGTCTCTGACAGCTATTTTCAGGTCTCTCCAGAGATATTTGATCAGGTTTAAGTCCGGGCTCTGGCTGGGCCACTCAAGGACATTCAGAGACTTGTTGTTGTCCTGTTGGAAGGTTAACTACTTAGGGAGCAGTGGGGCGCTACCCGGTGAAATGTGAGGCGCCAAATTCAAAATCCAAAAGTTTAATTATTAAACATTCATCAATATACAAGTGTTGCATAGTCATCAAAAGCTCTGATTCTTGGCAATATCACAGCGTTGTCAGATTTCAAAAAGGCTTTACGGCAAAAGCACAACATTTGATTGTTTGAGCATAGCCTCTCATATTTTATGCATTAGCATAAATCCATAACCAACGCAGGTCTCAAAACGCATAAAATCGCTAATATAAAATCCCTTACCTTTCGAAGAACTTCTGCTGAGGGCTTCCCAAGTGTCCAACGAAGACATCCAATGGTTCTTTTGTTAGAAAAAGTCATTTATTATATCCATAAATCTCCATTTGGTTGGCGCGTTATGATCAGAAAATCCACCGTTGAGTCGCCCATTTAACCGTGAAGAGAACACGTTCAAATTTTACCTATACACTTTCTACAAACAAATCAAACATCATTTTTAATGTATCCTTAGGTATCCTTTTGTGTATATTTGCTGTAATATTTCAACCGGACGATAACGTGAACGATAGGAAAAAAATAATAAAGTGGTGTGTGTTCACAATCTCGCGCGCGTCAAACCTTGTTTACAAAAGTGGTCCCTTGACTTCTTCCTGTTCCTATCCGTTCTGGTTACTCCTAGAATTCTCAGTCTTTGTCTAAAGACTGTTGACATCTAGTGGAAGCCATAGGTACTGCAGTCTCAGTCCTACATAACATTGTATGCAATAGGCACAATGGAGAAGAAACTGCAAATCCGGATTAATTAAGGAGCCCAAAAGCGGACGATATAGTCAAGACAATATGAGTGTATGTAATAAAATTGTGAGAATCTTTGAAGTCTCACAAAGGATAGGTTATCATGATTAATACACGTATAGGATAAAAGACCCGGACTCACCGTCCGTAAAATGAAACCCGTGCGGTCTGAGAGGTTTTGGCAGTGGATACGTCGGCGAGGGATTCTTCAATACCTTTGCCCCAGTCTGAGGTCCAGAGCGCTCTGGAGCAGGTATTCATCAAGCATCTCTCTGTACTTTGCTCCGTTCATTTTTCCTTTAGTCCTGACTAGTCACCCAGTCTCTGCCGCTGAAAAACATCCCCACCGCATGATGCTGCCTCCACCTTGCTTCACAGTAGGGATGGTGCCAAGTTTACTCCAGACGTGCCGCTTGGCATTCAGGTCAAAGAGTTCAATCTTTGTTTCATCAGACCAGAGAATCTCTTGTTTCTCATGGTCTAAGTCCTTTAGGTGCCTTTTGGCAAACTCCAAGCAGGCTGTCATCTGCCTTTTACTGAGGAGTGGCTTCCCTCTGGCCACTCTTTCATAAAGGCATGATTGGTAGAGTGCTGCAGAGATGGTTGTCCTTCTGGAAGGTTCTCCCATCTCCACAGAGAAACTCTGTCAGAGTGACCATCTCATTCTTGGTCACCTCCCTGACCAAGGCCCTTCTCACCCGATTGCTCAGTTTGGCTGGGCAGCCAGCTCTAGGAAGTGTCTTGGTGGTTCCAAACTTCTTCCATTTTAGAATGATGGAGGCCACTGTGTTCTTGGAGACCTTCAATGCTCAAGAAATGTTTTGGTACCCTTCCCCAGATCATTGGCTCGACACCTGCCTCAGAGCTCTACGGACAATTCCTTCAACCTTATGGCTTGGTTTTTGATGTGACATGCACTGTCAACTGTAGGACCTTATATAGACAGCTGTGTGCCTTTCCAAATAATTTTCAATTAATTTAATTTACCACAGGTGGACTCGAATGAAGTTGTAGAAACATCTCAAGGATGATCAATGGAAACACCTGAGCTAAATTTCGAATCTCATTGCAAAGTGTCTGAATACTTATGTAAATACGGTATTTCTGTTTTTTATTTGTAACAAATTTATTTGTCTAAATTTCGCTTTGTCATTATGGGGTATTGTGTGTAGATTGATTAGAAAAAATATGTAATTAATCCATTTCAGATTTAAGGCTGTAACGTAACAAAATTCGGAAAAGGTCAAGAGGTCTGAATACATTCCAAATGCACTGTATATCATATAAACTCAACAGCTATCTAAGTAATCGGTACAATAAATCCAACTACTAACAGATTAGATTAGTTTAAAAAAAAAATGCTAATTAAGATGTATGACCATCTTAAAAAATTCCAAATGTGAGCTGAGTGCACATCAGACTGATGTGCACATCAGACTCCCAGCGATCAGATAACTTGTTTCCCTCAAATGCACTTCTTCCTGATGAGCACTCTGTCACCTTCAGTGATTGTCGATGCTATCACTTTTGAGTCCCAACTGCATTTGTTGGCCCTCTGACTCTTTGTAGATTTCACAGCAAACTCGTAAGTGTACTTCAATTGTCTTCTTAGCTGTTTAGTGTAGTTCTGGTGTGGTTGCGTTGTTGCCAGCTGGATTCAGTCCAAAACAAAGGTCAACGGGTAACCGAGTTTGTCGCCCAAACATGATAAAGAATGGTCTCACCTGTTGTGTCATTGCGAGTGCATTTGTATGCATGCAATAAGGGTTTCACATAATGCCTCCACTCTTCTTTTCTCTTGTCACTCAGTGTGCCTAACATGTTCAATAAAGTCATTCTGAAGCGCTCAACAGGATTACCACAAGGGTGGTAAGGGGTTGTTTGTGATTTGACGTCAGCAATGGAGCCTAATTCTGCTATCAACTCAGATCAGACTCAAAATTGGCGCCTTGGTCACAGTGAATCGTCTGAGGAAATCCATAATTTAAAATCATATTGTCCCAAAGTCTCTGGCTACTGTCTGGCGGGTTTGGTCTATAGTTTGGATAGTTTTGTTTAAAATGATCTAACTTTACTAAGATGTTTCTGGTGTCTGAATTGTCAGGTTCTAGTGAGAGAAGATCTATATAGACAAGTTCTAGGGGCATAGATGTTTTGATATTCACTAGGTTTGCAGATTTTTGCACTCTACTCTTGCGCTACACGGACCTCAGACATACACTTCTTGTCCTCTTCAAAAGCCATTCTAGACCAGATGAAGCAGAACCGTGCAAGATCCTGAATTCTCAGTACGGAAGTTTCCACTTTCCTCATGGATACCTTCTAGAGCGTGTTGCCTGTGATTTTTGGTATTACCACTTGGAAGAAATGTTCTCCATGCTAGTCCTGAACTTTTCGAAATATCACGCCTTCTCTGAGAACAAGCTTATCCCATTCTCTGAGCATTATCCTGACTTCCGTTGGCTCTTGCATCCTTTGTTTCTCACTAGGCGTCTCATCATCTTCAAAGCAGCGTATTACCACTGAGAGACTTGGGTCTTCCTGCTGAAGCTTATACCAGTCTGCTGCTGTTAACCCAGGCAAGAAGGGTTGACCTGGCCACTGTTGTGGTTCTTCAAAATCCATGGGATGGCTCTTTCTCCAGGTCTAAGACCTTCCAACATGGCAGTGTCATTGGCATCTACATCTTCTTCATCCATGTGTGTTTGAACATAAGAGGTGAATCTTCTTGCTTGATCGTTGATTGTGTTAGCAGTTGATGTTACTCTTCAATAACACAGACCCCAAGGCAAATCAGGGGGACGAAAGTAGGTTTATTCAGAGAGGACAAATCATGCTTTGAAGTAGATGGTAGATGGTAATTTCTTCGCTGTCCTCAGTAATTCTCTCCACAGAACAAAGTGACAGGGTGTAATTTATAACCCCCAGCCCTAGCCTGTGGTTGATCAATTAGAATTCCTTGCAGTAAAATTGGGCCAATGGCCAAATAACAAGTATCCAATTTCAGACTCAATGTCCTGACGATTCAGACCAATGAAAACGTGGCACACGTAGCTATGAGTCCAGGACTGACATTCCCAGATTCTAAACAGATGTTGAACTGAAAACCAAATAAATACAGCAAAAAAAGAAACGTCCTCTCACTGTCAACTGTGTTTATTTTCAGCAAACTTAACATGTGTAAATATTTGTATGAACATAACAAGATTCAACAACTGAGACATAAACTGAACAAGTTTCACAGACATGTGACTAACAGAAATTGAACAATGTGTTCCTGAACAAATGGGGGGTCAAAATCAAAAGTAACAGTCAGTATCTGGTGTGGCAACCAGCTGCATTGAGTACTGCAGTGCATCTCCTCCTCATGGACTGCTCCAGATTTGCCAGTTCTTGCTGTGAGATGTTACCCACTATTCCACCAAGGCACCTGCAAGTTCCCAGAGATTTCTGGAGGGATTGGCCCTAGCCCTCACTCTCCGATCCAACAGGTCCCAGACACGTGCTCAATGGGATTGAGATACGGGCTCTTCGCTGGCCATGGCAGAACACTGACATTCCTGTCTTGCAGGAAGTCGCACACAGAACGAGCAGTATGTCTGGTGGCATTGTCATGCTGGAGGGTCATGTCGGGATGAACCTGCAGGAAGGTTACCACATGAGGGAGGAGGATGTCTTCCCTGTAATGCTCAGCGATGAGATTGCCTGCAATGACAACAAGCTCAGTCCGATGATGCTGTGACACACCTCCCCAGACCATGACGGACCCTCCACCTCCAAATCGATCCCGCTCCAGAGTACAGGTCTCGGTGTAACGCTCATTCCTTCGACGATAAACACAAATCCGATCATCACCCTTGGTGAGACAAAACTGTGACTCATCAGTGAAGAGCACTTTTTGCCAGTCCTGTCTTGTCCAGCAACGGTGGGTTTGTGCCCATAGGCAATGTTATTGCCGGTGATGTCTGGTGAGGACCTGCCTTACAACAGGCCTACAAGCCCTCATTCCAGCCTCTCTCAGCCTATTGCGGAAAGTCTGAGCACTGATGGAGGGATTGTGCATTTCTGGTGTAATTCAGGCAGTTGTTGTTGCCATCCTGTACCTGTCCCACAGGTGTGATGTTCAGATGTACCGATCCTGTGCTGTTACACATGTTCTGCCACTGCGAGGACGATCAGCTGTCCGTCCTGTAGCGCTGTCTTAGGCGTCTCACAGTACAATTTATTGCCCTGGCCACATCAGCAGTCCTCATGCCTTCTTGCAGCATGCCTAAGGCACATTCATGCAGATGAGCAGGGACCCTGGGCATCTTTCTTTTGGTGTTTTTCAGAGTCAGTAGAAAGGCCTTTTTAGTGTACTAAGTTTCCATAACTGTGACCTTAATTGCCTACCATCTGTAAGCTGTTAGTGTCTTAAGAACCATTCCACAGGTGCATGTTCATTAATTGTTTATTTTTATTTATCCATTATTTTACCAGGTAAGTTGACTGAGAACACATTCTAATTTACAGCAACAACCTGGGGAATAGTTACAGGGGAGAGGAGGGAGATGAATGAGCCAATTGTAAGCTGGGGATGATTAGGTGACCATGATGGTATGAGGGACAGCTTGGGAATTTAGCCAGGACACCGGAGTTAACACCCCTACTCTTACGATAAGTGCCATGGGATCTTTAATGACCTCAAAGAGTCAGGACACCCATTTAACTTCCCATCCGAAAGACGGCACCCTACACAGGGCAATGCCCTGGGGCATTGAGATATTTCTTTAGACCTGAGGAAAGAGTGCCACCTACTGGCCCTCCAACACCACTTCCAGCAGCATCTGGTCTCCGATCCAGGGTCTGACCAGGACCAACCCTGCTTAGCTTCAGAAGCAAGCCAGCAGTGGGATGCAGGGTGGTGTGCTGCTGTTTATGGTTCAAGCATGGGGAAACAGTGTTTAAACCCTTTACAATGAAGATCTGTGAAGTTATTTGGATTTTTACGAATTATCTTTGAAAGACAGGGTCCTGAAAAAGGGACATTTCTTTTTTTGCTGAGTTTATTTCCATTGATAATTCCCTATTGATCGTTAGTACACTTTTGACCTTTAGTTGTCTTGGCCTTTAGTCCTCACGTCCTCTGCGTTGTGTATTTATCTTCAAAATAGTCTTACAATTGTCACCATGTGCACCTGTGAAGCTGCATCCAGGACAGCCTTATTCACTATGGTATCTGCATCAGTCAACTCCATCACTGTTGACTCTCTAAATTCACAGCCATAGAGGTAGTCCTGGAACTCATCAGTGACTGCCCACTTGAGAGCAAGAAACTCCAGTTTCTGTTCACTTCTGCTGAGTCCTCTGCTGGTATATGCAGCCACCATTAACTGTCCATCTTGCATCTGAGGCCTGAAGTGCTGTCATCAGTATGAAGCATATATGAAATCCTCCAATCCGCTAATGCAAGAACAGGTGCCGCCTCTCAAGGACGGTCTCAAAAGCTCTCTGGCAATGATCATCCCATTGTCCGGCGAGTAGTGGGCTCTTCATGGGCCTCTTCAGTTGCCCTTTCTTCTTCATGGAGGTATCTCCAACTATAAGATCATTCAGTGGCCTCACAATCCTTGAATAATTCTGAACAAACCTTCTGTAATATCTAGAAAAGCCAAGGAATGCCCTCACTTCCTTTATGGTCCTTGAAACAGGCCAAGTCTTGTGCAGACACTTTGTCTTCATCAGGCACGATTCCCCTCTCAGAAATGACAAGTACTTCATGGATGACTGGAAGAACTTTCATTTGGAGAGGCAGAGCTTGAGTCCATGCTCTGAGACACAAGACAACACATTAACCTCTCCTCATGCTCCTCCAGTGTCTCAGAAAAGATTATGAGTTCATCAAGGAAAGCAATGACTTCCTCCAGGTTTATCCCATCCCATCACCTTCTCCATCTTCCACTGGAAAGTAGCAGGCGCATTGGTCAATCCCTGTGGCATCATCTTGAACTGCCAATTTCCAAAAAGAGTGGTAAAGGCTGTCTTAGGCTTATTGCCCTCCTCCATCTTGATCTGATAGTTGCTGCTTTTCAAGTCCAGTACAGTGAACCATTTGGAACCGGAAAGAAGGCTGAAGGTCTCTGTTCTTGGCAGAGGATAAGCAATCCTGCTCGGTCAAGTGATACAACTTTCAATACTCTACAACCATCCTTAAGGCACCCTTCTTCTTCCTTACAAGCACAATGGGAGAATCATGGGGGTTATCAGATTCCTCAATTATGTGTGCTTAAACATTCATCAATATACAAGTGTTGCATAGTCATCAAAAGCTCTGCTTCTTGGCAATATCACAGTGTTTTCAGATTTCATAAAGGCTTTACGGCGAAAGCACAACATTTGTTTGTTTGAGGATAGCACCCCACATATTTTCTACATTAGCATAAATTCATATCCAGCGCGGGTCACACAAAACCCATATAAGAGCTAAAAAATATCACTTACCTTTCGAAGAACCTCTGCTGAGGGCTTCCCAAGTGTCCAACGAAGACATCCAATGGTTCTTTTGTTAAAAAAAGTCATTTATTATATCCATAAATCTCCGTTTGGTTGGCGCGTTATGATCAGAAAATCCACCGTGGAGTCGCGCATTGAACCGTGAAGAGAACACGTTCAAATTATACCTATACACTTTCTACAAACAAATGAAACATCATTTTTAATGTATCCTTAGGTATCCTTTTATGTATATTTACTGTAATATTTCAACCGGATGATAACGTGAACAATAGGAAAGGAAAATAAAGTGGTGCGCGCTCACAATCTCGCGCCCATCAAACGTTGTAAACAAAAGTGGTCCCCTGACTACTTCCTCTTCCTATCCGTTCTGCTTAGAGCTACAGCTTCCAGACTTTGTATAAAGACTGTTGACATCTAGTGGAAGCCATAGGTACTGCAGTCTGTCCTACATAACATTGTATGCAATAGGCAGCTTGGAGAAAAAGGTCATCTACAAAAGAAACTGCAAATCCGGATGGATTTTCCTCGGGTTTTCGCCTGCTATATCAATTCTGTTATACTGACAGACATTATTTTAACGGTTTTAGAAACTTCAGAGTGTTTCCTATCCAATAGTACTAATTATGTGCATATCCTATTTTCTGGTCCTGAGTGGCAGGCATTTTACTTTGGGCACGCCAGACTCTCCAAAACCGTCACCTCTGCTGCCGCTCCCTAAGAAGTTAAACAGTTTCCCCTTTGAGAACAGTGACTGGCTTGCTGCTGTTCACTAGTAACTGCCCTACTGGTTCATTCCTGACAGGGGCAGTGACTCGATGACATACAGCTCGTAGTACTGTAGATGGGCAAATTCTTTGCAAATAGTCAGTTGGTTAACAGCACTGTCACCTTTAACATCTCTACATGACCTAACAAGCTTCAGCAAATGTGTTCTTACAATTAAAGGCAACCGCTTGGAGTACTGATGATCAAGGCAGACAAGAGCTAAGATATTGAAGGTTTCCTCGGTCTCCCATAGCTCTTTTGGGTAGTTGAATGGCTATTTCGATATAACCCAAGTATGGCACACTCTGCTCGGCAGCACCTTCAATGCTAATAATTGTATTAACGGGGGTCAGTTCACAGTGACTTAGGTGGGTGTAGTAGAAGGTCTCCGAAACACATGTGATCCACTGTCAATAAGAGTTTTATATTCTTTCCAATCAACAAACACTCTCGTTTCACATGCCTTGCCGACCAAACCTTCCCTGTCCACCTTTCCATCTGCATGTATTTTCTGTGAGTGCAGCATGGGAAATTCATCTCATTCCACTAGAGGGGTCATTTGGTTACCTCTACCAGATTGTAGAGAATGATGCACTAACAGATTCATACATACTTTATTTTAATTTCAACCATTGATGTAGAGAAAAATAAAACATGGTCTGATTCACTTGATCCATTCTTACTACAGCTCTTTGCCCTACTTATTGCAGAGCCATTGACCTATATTATTAACTTGACAATATTTTCTGGTGTAATATCTAAGATCGGGAAAGCGGCCTTCCCCTACGGAAGGGAAGTATTCACACACCTTGACTTTTTCAACTTTTGTTGAAAAAGGTCATTTTTACAACAATTGTTTACAGACAGATTATTTGACTTATAATTCACTGTATCACAATTCCAGTGGGTCAGAAGTTTACATACACTAAGTTGACTGTGACTTTAAACAGCTTGGAAAATGCCAGAAAATTATGTCATGGCTTTAGAAGTTTCTAACAGGCTAATTGACAATTTGAGGCAATTGGAAGTGTACCTGTGGATGTATTTCAAAGCCTACCTTCGAACTCAGTGCCTCTTTGCTTGACATCATGAGAAAATCAAAAGAAATCTGTTTTATCCTTGGGAGCAATTTCCAAACGCCTGAAGGTACCACGTTCATCTGTACAAACAATAGTACGCAAGTCTCAGGAAGGAGACGCGTTCTGTCTCCTAGAGATGAACGTTCTTTGGTGTGAAAAGTGCAAATCAATCCCAGAACAACAGCAAAGAACCTTGTGAAGATGCTGGAGGAAACAGGTACAAAAGTATCTATATCCACAGTAAAACAAGTCCTATATCGACATAAACTGAAAGGCTGCTCAGCAAGGTAGACGCCACTGCTCCAAAACCGCCATAAAAAAGCCAGACTACGGTTTGCAACTGCACATGGGGACAAAGATCGTGCTGTTTGGAGAAATGTCCTCTGGTCTGATGAAACAAAAATAGAACGGTTTGGCCATAATGACCATCGTTATGTTTGGAGGAAAAAGGTGGAGGCTTGCAAGCTGAAGAACACCATCCCAACCGTGAAGCACGGGGGTGGCAGCATCATGTTGTGGGCGTGCTTTGCTGCAGGAGGTACTGGTTTACTTCACAAAATAGATGGCATCATGAGAAATGAAATTATGTGGATATATTGAAGCAACATCTCAAGACATCAGTATGTAAAGTAAAGCTTGGTCGCAAATGGGTCTTCCAAATGGACAATGACCCCAAGCATACTTCCGATGTTGTGGCATAATGGCTTAAGGACAACAAAACCAAGGTATTGGAGTGGCCATCACAAAGCCCTGACCTCAATCCTATTGAAAATTTGTGGGCAGAACTGAAAAAGCGTGTGCGAGCAAGGAGGCTTACAAACCTGACTCAGTTACACCAGCTCTGTCAGGAGGAATGGACTAAACTTCACCCAACTTATTGTGGGAAGCTTGTGGAAGGCTACCCGGAACGTTTGACCCAAGTAAAACAATTTAAAGGCTATGCTACCAAATACTAATTGAGTGTAAACTTCTGACCCACTGGGAATGTGATGAAAGAAATAAAAGCTGAAATAAATCATTCATTCTACTATGTTTCGGACATTTCACATTCTTCAAATAAAGTGGTGATCCTAACTGACCTAAAACAGGGATTAAATGTCAGGAATTGTGAAAAACTGAGTTTAAATGTATTTTGCTAAGGTGTATGTAAACTTCAGACTTCAACTGTATCTGTAAGGTCTTGCAGTCGAGTAGGGAATTTCAAGCACATATTCAACCACTAAGACCAGGGATCTTTTCCATCACATCGCAAAGAAGGGCACCTATTGGTAGTAAATATTTAAAAAGTATCTGTCCCTTTGAGCATGGTAAAGTTATTCATTACGCTTTGGATGGGGTATCAATAAACCCAGTCACTACAAAGATACCGGCGTCCTTCCTAACTCAGTTGCCAGAGAGGAAGTAAACCGCTCAGGATTTCACCATGAGGTGATTTTATAACAGTTACAGAGTTTAATGGCTGTGATAGGAGAACACTGAGGATGGATCAATCACATTGTAGTTACTCCACAATACTAACCTAAATGGCAGAGTGAAAAGAAAGAAGTCTGTACAGAATACAATTATTCCAAAAGATGTACCATGTTTGAAAAAAGGCACAAAAATAATATTGCAAAATAATGTGGCAAAGAAATTAACTTTTTGTCCTGAATACAAAGCATTATGTTTAGGGCAAATCTAGCACATCACTGAGCACCACTCTTCATATTTTCAAGCATGGTTGTGGCTGCATCATCAATAAATCAATCAATCAAATGTATTTATAAAGCCCTTCTTACATCAGCTGATGTCACAAAGTGCTGTACAGAAACCCAGCCTAAAACCCCAAACAGCAAGCAATGCAGGTGTAGAAGCACGGTGGCTGGGAAAAACTCCCTAGAAAGGCCAGAACCTAGGAAGAAACCTAGAGAGGAACCAGGCTATGAAGGGTGGCCAGTCCTCTTCTGGCTGTGCCGGGTGGAGATTATAACAGAACATGGCCAAGATGTTCAAATGTTCATAGATGACCAGCAGGGTCAAATAATAATAATCACAGTGGTTGTAGAGGGTGCAACAGGTCAGCACCTCAGGAGTAAATGTCAGTTTGCTTTTCATAGCTGATCATTCAGAGTATCTCTACCACTCGTGCTGTCTCTAGAGAGTTGAAAATAGCAGGTCTGGGACAGTCCGGTGAACAGGTTAGGGTTCCATAGCCGCAGGCAGAACAGTTGAAACTGGAGCAGCAGCACGGCCAGGTGGACTGGGGACAGCAAAGAGTCATCAGGCCAGGAAGTCCTGAGGCATGGTCCTAGGTCTTAGGTTTTCCGAAAGAGAGAAAGAGAATTAGAGAGAGCATACTTAAATTCACACAGGACACCGGATAAGACAGGAGAAATACTCCAGATATAACAGACTGACCATAGCCCCCCGACACATAAACTACTGCAGCATAAATACTGGAGGCTGAGACAGGAGGGTTCAGGAGACACTGTGACCCTGTCCGAGGATACCCCCGGACAGGGCCAAACAGGCAGGATATAACCCCACCCACTTTGCCAAAGCACAGCCCCCACACCACTAGAGGGATATCTTCAACCACCAACTTACCATCCTGAGACAAGGCCGTGTAGAGCCCACAAAGATCTCTGCCACGGCACAACCCAAGGGGGGGCGCCAACCCGGACTGGAAGATCACGTCAGTGACTCAACCCACTCAAGCGACGCACCCCTCCTAGAGACGGCATGGAAGAGCACCAGTAAGCCAGTAACTCAGCCCCTGTAATAGGGTTTGAGGCAGAGAATCCCAGTGGAGAGAGGGGAACCGGCCAGCCAGAGACGGCAAGGGCGGTCCGTTGCTCCAGTGCGTTTCTGGTCACTTTCACACTCCTGGGCCAGACTACACTCAATCATAGGACCTACTAAAGATATGAGACTTCAATAAAGACTTAAAGGTTGAGACAGAGTCTGCGTCTCTCACATGGATAGGCAGACCATTCCATAAAAATCGATCTCTATAGGAGAAAGCCCTGCCTCCAGCAGTTTGCTTATAAATTCTAGGGACAGTAAGGAGGCCTGCGTCTTGTGACCGTAGCGTACGTGTAGGTATGTACGGCAGGACCAAATCGGAAAGATAGGTAGGAGCAAGCCAATATAATGCTTTGTAGGTTATAGCTTAATTGTAGGTTATAGCTTAATCAGCCCTAGCCTTAACAGGAAGCCAGTGTAGAGAGGCTAGCACTGTTTTGGTCAAGATTCTAGCAGCCGTGTTTAGCACTAACTGAAGTTTATTTAGTGCTTTATCTGGGTAGCTGGAAAGTAGAGCATTGCAGTAGTCTAACCTAGAAGTGACAAAAGCATGGATACATTTTTCTGCATCATTTTTGGACAGAAAGTTTCAGATTTTTGCAATGTTACGTAGATGGAAAATAGCTGTCCTTGAAACAGTCTTGATATGTTAGTCAAAAGAGAGATCAGGGTCCAGAGTAACGCCGAGGTCCTTCACAGATTTATTTGAGACGACTGTACAACCATCAAGATTAATTGTCAGATTCAACAGAAGATCTCTTTGTTTCTTGGGACCTAGAACAAGCATCTCTGTTTTGTCCGAGTTTAAAAGTAGAACATTTGCCGCCATCCACTTCCTTATGTCTGAAACAGAGGCTTCCAGGGAGGGCAATTTTGGGGCTTCACCATGTTTCATCAAAATGTACAGCTGTGTGTCATCCGCATAGTATTGAAAGTTAACATTATGTTTCCGAATGACATCACCAAGAGGTAAAATATATAGTGAAAACAATAGTGGTCCTAAAACGGAGCCTTGAGGAACCACGAAATGTACAGTTGATTTGTCAGAGGACAAACCATCCACAGAGACAAACTGATATCTTTCCGACAGATAAGATCTAAACCAGGCCAGAACTTGTCCGTGTAGACCAATTTGGGTTTCCAATCTCTCCAAAACAATGTGGTGATCGATCGTACCAAAAGCAGCACTAAGGTCTAGGAGCACGAGGACAGGTGCAGAGCCTCGGTCTGACACCATTAAAGGTCATTTACCACCTTCACAAGTGCAGTCTCAGTGCTATGATGGGGGTCTAAACCAGACTGAAGTGTTTCGTATACATTGTTTGTCTTCAGGAAGGCAGTGAGTTGCTGTGCAACAGCTTTTTCAAAAATGTTTGAGAGGACTGGAAGATTGGATATAGGCCGATAGTTTTTTAAATATTTTTGGGGTCAAGGTTTAGCTTTTTCAAGAGGCTTTATTACTGCCACTTTTAGTGAGTTTGGTACACATCCGGTAGATAGAGAGACGTTTATTATGTTCAACATAGGAGGGCCAAGCACAGGAAGCAGCTCTTTCAGTAGTTTAGTTGGAATAGGGTCCAGTATGCAGCTTGAAGGTTTAGAGGCCATGATCATTTTCATCAATGTGTCAAGAGATATAGTACTAAGAAACTTGAGTGTCTCCCTTGATCCTAGGTCCTGGCAGAGTTGTGCAGACTCAGGACAACTGACCTTTGGAGGAATACGCAGATTTAAAGAGGAGTCCGTAATCTTCTTTCTAATGATCATGATCTTTTCCTCAAAGAAGTTCATGAATTTATCACTGCTGAAGTGAAAGCCATCCTGTCTTGTGAAATGCTGCTTTTTAGTTAGCTTTGAGACAGTATAAAAAATTTATTTTGGATTGTTCTTATTTTCCTCAATTAAGTTGGAATAATAGGATGATCGAGCAGCAGTGAGGGATCTTTAATACTGCACGGTACTGTCTTCCAGTTTGGTGTAGCACCATTTCCGTTCCAATTTTCTGGAGGCTTGCTTCAGAGCTGGGGTATTTTCTGTATACCAGGGAGCTAGCTTCTTATGACAAATGTTTTTTGTTTTTAGGGGTGCGACTGCATCTAGGGTATTACGCAAGGTTAAATTGAGTTCCTCAGTTAGGTGGTTAACTGATTTTTGTACTCTTACGTCCTTGGGTAGGTGGAGGGAGCCTGGAAGGGCAACTAGGAATCTTTGGGTTGTCCGAGAATTTATAGCACAACTTTTGATGATCCTTGGTTGGGGTCTGAGCAGATTATTTGTTGCGATTGCAAACGTAATAAATTACTAAAAGCTCAAAAGACGAAAACGTCAGTGTGTTTTTTGTAAATTGAAATTTGCTATCTTAAATGTTAGCAACGCCTCCGCCTTTGCGGGATGCGTGGGGGATATGGTCACTAGTGTAACCAGGAGGTGAGGCCTCATTTAACACAGTAAATTCATCAGACTTAAGCCATGTTTCAGTCAGGCCAATCACATCAAGATTATGATCAGTGATTAGTTCATTGATTATAACTGCCTTGGAAGTGAAGGATCTAACATTAAGTAGCCCTATTTTGAGATGTGAGGTATCACAGTCTCTTTCAATAGTGGCAGGAATGGAGGAGGACTTTATTCCAGTGAGATTGCTAAGGCGAACACCGCCATGTTTAGTTTTGCCCAACCTAGGTCGAGGCACAGATACGGTCTCAATGGGGATAGCTGAGCTGACTGCACTGACTGTGCTAGTGGCAGACTCCACTAAGCTGGCAGGCTGGTTAACAGCCTGCTGCCTGGCCTGCACCCTATCTCATTGTGGAGCTAGGGGAGTTAGAGCCCTGTCTATGTTCGTAGATAAGATGAGAGCAGTTAGGATGGAGTCCGTCACTTTTCAACAGGCCAGGCTTGGTCCTGTTTGTGGGTGAGTCCCAGAAAGAGGGCCAATTATCTACAAATTCTATATTTTGGGAGGGGCAGAAAACAGTTTTCAACCAGCGATTGAGTTGTGAGACTGCTGTAGAGCTCATCACTCCCCCTAACTGAGAGGGGGCCAGAGACAATTACTCGATGCCGACACATCTTTCTAGCTGATTTACACACTGAAGCTATGTTGCGCTTGGTGACCTCTGACTGTTTCATCCTAACATCGTTGGTGCCGACGTGGATAACAATTTCCCATACTCTCTACACTCGCCAGTTTTAGCTTTAGCCAGCACCATCTTCAGATTAGCCTTAACGTTGGTAGCCCTGCCCCCTGGTAAACAGTGTATGATCTCTGGATGATTCGTTTTAAGTCTAATACTGCGGGTAATGGAGTCGCTAATGACTAGGGTTTGTCAATTTGTCAGAGCTAATGGTGGGAGGCTTCGGCGTCTCAGACCCCGTAACGGGAGGAGGAGAGACCAGAGAGGCTCGGCCTCTGACTCCGACTCGCTGCTTAATGGGGAGTTCCGGTTGAAAGTTGCTGTCGGCTGAATGAGCGACACCGATTGAGCATTCCTACAGCATTTCCTTCCAGAAGCCATGAGAAAATTGTCCAGCTGCGGGGACTGTGCGAAGGGATTTATACTACTATCTGTACTTACTGGTGGCACAGATGCTGTTTTATCCTTTCCTACACTTAAATTACCCTTGCCTAACGATTGCGTCTGAACCTGGGCATGCAGCACAGGTATCCTTGCCGTAAGGCAATCGCTCTCCTGTATATCATGAGTACAGCGACTGCAATTAGAAGGCATCATGTTAATGTTACTACTTAGCTTTGGCTGGTGGAGGTACTGACGAACCATGTCCAGATAAAGCGTCCGGAGTGAAAAGGTTGAATGAAAAAAGTAGAGCGAGGGAAAAACTAAAAATATAAACGGTAATTAAAAAGTTAAAACCATAAAGTTGGCAGGTAGCAAGTAAGGTTAACAATATTTGTGCTCTCATGTTATGGATATGCTCATGATCGGCAAGGACTAGGGATTATTTTTGGGAGCTAAGCACAGGCAAGATCCTAGAGGAAAACCTGCTTCAGTCTGCTTTCCAACAGACACTGGGTGACATTCACCTTTCAGCAGGACAATAACCTAAAACTCAAGGCCAAATGTACACTGGAGTTGCTTACCAAGACAACATTGAATGTTCCTGAATGGCCTAGTTACAGTTTTAACTTAAATCGGCTTGAAAATCTATGGCAAAACTTGAAAACGGCTGTCTAGCAATGATCAACAACCAACTTAAGAGCTTGACGAAAATATTGTACAATCCAGGTGTGCAAAGCTCTTAGAGACTTACCTAAAAAGATTCACAGCTGTAATTTCTGCCAAAGGTGATTCTAACATGTATTGACTCAGGGGGTTGAATACGTATCCAATCAAGATACTGTGTATTGGTGTTTCATTTGTCATTAATCTGAACTTTTATTTAAATTTTTTCTTCCACTTTGACAGAGTATTTGGTGTAGATCGTTGAGGGAAAAAAAATACAAATAAATACATTTTTAATTCCAATTTGTAACTCAACTAAATGTGGAAAAAGTCAAGGGGTCTGAATAGCTTCTTAAGGCGCTGTAGATAACTACCATCCAATTTCCAAATAATCTTGCCATTCCAAAATTGTATAATCCCTGGCCAACTTTCAGTCAATAACTTTTTTAACCTCAAACTCTCTTCTTAATGTGCACCAATAAGGTTTTAGGCCTGGACATATCACCATTTCAGCTGGTAGGCTTGTTTCAGATGTGTTAAATTGCTTAGATCATAAAAATAATTGTGCTGCCTTATTTATAGACCTTTCCAAGGCCTTCAACACTGTTGACAATCACATTCTCATTCAAAGGTTGACTGAAATAGGTTAATAGACCAATATTATTCATACATCTGTTAACTTGTAATTAATCTGTATGCTGACTATACTATTATCTATGCCATTGCCCCAACTGTAGACCAGCCGTTGTTAGAGCTGCAATCTGACTTGGTTGCCTTACAAAAATCCCTGGTTGGTTTAAAACATGCATTTAATGTGGTGAAAACTAAATATATGTTCACTAATTCTTGCAAAAATGTTTTAGATGGACTACATATTTATTAATTGAAGGGTGCTCTCATCGATTGGGTTCCCACCTATAAACATCTGAGCATTTGATAGATGGGCCTGGGAAGGCATAGGCCCACCCACTTGGGAGCCAGGCCCAGCCAATCAGAATGAGTTTTTCCCCACGAAGGGGCTTTATTACAGAGAGAAATATTCCTCAGCTTCATCAGTTGTCCGGGTGGCTGGTCTCAGACGATCCGCAGCTGAAGTAACCGGATGTAGAGGTCCTGGGCTGGCATGGTTGCATGTGGTTTGCGGTTGTGAGACGGGTTGGATGTAATAACAAATTCTCTAAAACGACATTGGAGGCAGCTTGTGGTAGAGAAATTAACATTATATTATCTGGCTACAGCTCTGGTGGACCTAACAATGAGACAGACCTAACAATGAGACAGATTTGAGTAACTTACATAGTGGTGCTGAAACTTGAAGCAGCAGTCGGGGCACAATCAATCAGACATGGACAGCTGATGGTGCTGAAAGTTGCGCTGTGACAAAACATGCACATTTTAGAGTGGCCTTTTATATTGTCCCCAGCACAAAGTGCACCTGTGTAATGATCATGCTGTTTAATCAGCTTCTTGATATGCCACAACTCTCAGGTGGATGGTTTATCTTGGCAATGGAAAAATGCTCACTAACAGGGATGTAAACAAATTTGTGCACAAAATTTGAGATAAATAAAGCTTTTTGTGGGATTTCTGGGATCTTTTATTTCAGCTCATGAAACATGTGACCAAGAATTTACATGTTGCATTTAATATTTTTGTATAGTATAGTAGTAGCAAGCTATCATAGTTGACCTTCGGTCCTCCTTCTCATCTACATGCTCTCCTTCTCATCTACCTGCTCACCCTTTCAAACTGAACAGAACATAGGCTGTGGGCTAGTCCACATGCAACATATAGCATTTTTTTAGACTAGACCTAATCAACAACAAATATTTGACTCCTGAAGTGCCACTGTAGGCCTACACAGCACAGCATTGGTTGGGCAGAATAAAAAAACATTTTGATCAGCATGAGCAGAGCAGGCTGTGGCTCAGGTTGGAATATCAATTGCGGGGTAGTGCTATTTTTTTTAGGTGAGGGAGTGTAACACATTGTCTAAATTATGTCCTTATTTCTGAATCAAAGTTTATACCGACAGGTGTAGCCTATTGAATATCATTGTAGAATAGGTATATGCATAAAATGCATCCTCTAATTGAAACGTCTTCCTAAGCCCACACATATTGTCAGAAGAAAAATGTATTTTTTAACACCCTCAAACACCAAGTCTGACATACCTAATTTCAAAATAGGCCATCATCACTGTCAATCGTGAATGATAATTCATGTGTTACCGGTGAAATGTCCAAACTGCATGCCAATCATTTGATCTCAGCCAGTTTCATGGGAATATGCATTTAGATCTCCTTATTATTTTAAGCAATTTGAACGCCCTTCGATTCGTGGTGGTGAAAGGACAGCACCGTAACCAAGTGGTCACATCGTTCTGGGTTCCACTGCGCAAGAGGGATCCCGTGGAGTTTTATGAACATCAAGGCAGGCATGCAGTGAATTTGGGTCCTAGATCTTGTTGGTGTGATGATAAGGTTCATGCGGTGGATCAGTTTGTTTGCATACGCAGTAGAGGTGGTACATTTCTGTACGTTAAGCAATCAGAGAGTTGGGCGAGTTCAAGTGTGTCATAGGCCTACATGAGCCCCAAGTCGATAAAACTGTTTTGAGGACAATCATTTTAGCAACCTCTGGTAGAGTTCTCTCTGTGGCTGTTCTTGTTACGTCGGATTTGACTTGCTCAAAGTGGTCAAGCCTCTGACAGACAGGCCTCTGCACACACAATTTCCTTATCAACAAATGTGGCGAGAAGTACAGTAAATATAAAATGCACATAAAATCAAGTGTTATTGTTGGATTCAGTCTTATCAGGTGAACTGTTGTGTACTCACGTTTTGGTCTAATTTCCCCATTATTTCCAAACATTTGCTACCATGTTTATGCATTATTTTCTGTAACAAACATTTAAATTTAGCCCTATCCATGCAGGTCTATTCCCACCAGTGTAGATGGTTAAAGTTGGCTTCTTTTTATAGATATTGCCTCACCCTAAACAACAGGAAGCAGATGGTCAAACACTAGCAGGAAAGTAGACTGTACAATGGTAACACAATTTACTAGAATGCAGCAGCCACTACTCTTAAACCTTTGGATGCCGTCTACCATAGTGCCCTTTCCTTTATCACAGGTGATTAGTTTTAATATAAATAACTGCATCCTGTATCAAAAGGTTGGCTGGTCCTCATTAAAGTCCTGTAGATCACTTCACTATTCCCTTTTTGTTTACAAAGCTTTACTACACAAGCTTCCGACTTACCTAACTTTGTTGTTGAAATATAAAAACACGAGTTACCAAACCCGTTCACAGGGTTGATTAACTCTCAAGGTTCCTCGGGTCTCAACGAATTAGGAGTCTGTTGAATTTCTTAAATGTGAATTGCAATGTTTTGATTAAATAAATTTTTTTATTGTGGTCAACAATTGACGTAAAATAATAAAATAAATGTAACCTGTTTTATTATTGTTATGTTTTAATGCTTTTTTTGAATGTTTGTGTTGAATTTGTTGTCCATAGGGCACCATTGAAAATGAGACCCTTAACTCAATGGGATCTCCTGATTAAATACAAGTTTAATACAAAAATTAAAATAATAACTTATGTTATGCTGTAGAACTTATTCATGCTTCTTTAAAAAATATAGCATATCACTTAAATCGAAAGCATTAGACTTGTACAGTAAATGCATATAAAACCTATTGTAACATTCTGTTGAAAAAATACAAATTAACACATTTATTTCAAGCGTAACAATATTGTATATTTTGAATCCCAGATACTCATAGTTGCCATTTGATAACTGCTTTAAAATCATTAAATATGACATCCTTTCTGTTCTAATAACTTATTCTGTCTTGTAATAGCCTTTGCGACCATAACATTTAAATAATCATGCCCAGTGTTGTACGGCTACATTTACCTCCTGTTTGATTTGTTTATATTCAGACAAAGATGGGATTAGAATCACTCAAAGCTGTGTAGCAAAGTGATTTCCCTATGCGTACTCCTGTGTACACACACCCGGCACACATATTGTACCATGACGGTGCTGTCTCTATATTATGTAGCATTTCTTTTATCATGACATTCATCATAACACGGTAATGTAGAGATTTTTCCCTGTGAGGCTAATCAAATGGAGAGAGAGTGATTGTGTGATAAAGTGCGAGTGTGTGTGATAAAGTGCCAACGAGCATGTTTCCGGTCTATTCATACCCTTAATGAAGCTCTCTACATGATCGTAGTGTTGTGGAAAGAATTGTCTTCCACAAATGATCCAGTGCCCACCCTTGGGCCAATTAGTGACAATTATTCAAATTTATGTTGCGTGGATTAATGACAGAGAGAAAATATTTAATGAATGTAGCTCCAAAGGGACAGGAGATATTATTGTTCAAAGTTTGGTAGTGGACAAAATTTATAATTTGCGGAAAATGTAATGGGCCGAGGTTATAGGTTCTCATGAGAAACGTGTTACTCATGAGGTAGCCTCTGTTCCGGTTTTCAGTGGAAATGGAAAGAGAGCCTGTGATGTCACTTCTCCTTTTGGATGTTAACAAGGCGACACTCCATCTTAACTCCTCCTCCACATTTACTGGATTGGTTAAACAGTGCAGAAGAGAACCTCCCCTGACAGTTATTTTTCCTCTCATCAAGACCAGTATGTAGGGGATCTAGTTTCAGGTGTTTCTTTTACACCTGCTACATTAGGTTACTCATGAGGAGATGCATAAATATATAAAAATGTCATGACTTGAGCTCAAATGGGACAGGAGATATGCTTGTTGCCAGCCAGCCAGTCATTCTCTGCCCCGTACACACTCACAGCAGAGATGGGTCTAGCTAGCATAAGCACTGTGTGGTTCCTACAAAAGCCCCATACACCCTCACAGCAGAGCTGGGTGTAGCTAGCCTAAACACTGTGTAGTTCCTACAGAAACTTTTGCAGATGATTTTAAAATGCTATTTTTTATTTGGTGATAACAGGCCTATACATACATTGGCAATCCAGTAGTACACATTATTGTAACCAGTGGTGATTTTAGAATGTAAATCTTGGTGGAAAAAAAATAAATAGAAAATGCAGGCCAGCAAAGCCACTACACAACACAACAATACATTAATTGCATTATAACGGTGACAAACAGTGCCCAGAAAGTCCTACATAAAGCTGTCCCAACAGCAGAGCTTTCTTTTCAGCATCATGGAGTGAATCCTTACCACCGCTACACCTGGCTATCAGTGGATCCTTGTCTGGCAGAGAAACAGTTCATTCATCCTTATTTACTGCCTTCAAAAAAACCATACAGTACCAGTCAAAAGTTTGGACACCTACTCATTCAAGAGTTTCTTTATTTTTACAATTTTCTACATTGTAGAAAGTAATGATGGCAAGAAAACTATATAAAATAATAATAATACACATGGAATGTGTTAAAAAAAACTAGGATGCCCACTCCGACAAGGTTAATTGACCCACAGCTTTAGATTCTTCAAAGTAGCCGCCCTTTGCCTTGATGACAGTTTTTCACACTGTTGGAATTCTCTCAACCAGCTTCATGAGGAATGCTTTTCCAACAGTCTTGAAGGAGTTCCCACATACACTACCGTTCAAAAGTTTGGGGTCACTTGTTTTGAAAGATAAGCAAATTTTTTGTCCATTAAAATAACATCAAATTGATCAGAAACACAATGTAGACATTGTTAATGTTGCAAGTGACTATTGTAGCTGGAAAGGGATGATTTTTTATAGAATATCTACATACGTAGGCGTACAGAGGCCCATTATCAGCAGCCATCACTCCTGTGTTCCAAAGGCACGTTGTGTTAGCTAATCCAAGTTTATAATTTTAAAAAGCTAATTGATCATTAGAAAACCCTTTTGCAATTATGTTAGCACAGCTGAAAACTGTTGTTTTGATTAAAGAAGCAATAAAACTGGCAAGTTGAGTATCTGGAGCATCAGCATTTGTGGGTTCGATTACAGAATCAAAATTGGCCAGAAACAAAGAACTTTCTTCTGAAATTCGTCAGTCTATTCTTGTTCTGAGAAATGAAGGCTATTCCATGCGAGAAATTGTCAAGAAACTGAAGATCTCGTACAACACTGTGTACTACTCCCTTCACAGAACAGCGCAAACTGGCTCTATCCATAATAGAAAGAGGAGTGGGAGGTCCCGGTGCACAACTGAGCAAGAGGACAAGTACATTAGTGTCTAGTTTTTGAGAAACAGATGCCTCACAAGTCCTCAACTGGCAGCTTCATTAAATAGTACCCGCAAAACACCAGTCTCAACATCAACAGTGAAGAAGCGACTCCGGGATGCTGGCCTTCTAGGCAACACAACTGCAAGGAACCACCACACCTCTTCCTCCATGCTTCACGGTGGGAACCACACACGCAGAGATCATCCGTTCACCTACTCTGCGTTTCACAAAGACATGGCGGTTCAAACCAAAAATGACAAATTTGGACTCATCAGACCAAAGGACAGATTTCCACCGGTCTAATGTCATTGTTTGTGTTTCTTGGCCCAAGCAAGTCTCCTCTCATTATTGGTGTCCTTTTGTAGTGGTTTCTTTGCAGCAATTCGACCATGAAGGCCTGATTCGTTCAGTCTCCTCTGAAGAGTTGATGTTGAGATATGTCTGTTACTTGTACTCTGAAGCATTTATTTGGGCTGCAATTTCTGACGCTGGTAACTCTAATGAACCTATCCCCTGCAGCAAAGGTAACTCTAGGTCTTCCTTTCCTGTGGCGGTCCACATGAGAGCCAGTTTCATCATAGTGCTTGATGGTTTCTGCGACTGCACTTGAAGAAACTTTCAAAGTTCTTGAAATGTTCTGCATTGACTGAACTTCATGGGGCGGTTTCCCGGACACAGATTAAGCCTAATCCTGGACTAAAAAGTGCTTTCAATGGAGATTTTCCATTGATCTTGCAATTTAGTCCAGGATTAGGCTTAATCTGTGTCCGGGAAACTGCCCCCATGTGTTAAAGTAATGATGGACTGTCTTTTTTCTATTTGCTTATTTGACCGGTTCTTGTCATAATATGGACTTGGTCTTTTACCAAATAGGGCTATCTTATGTGTACCACCCCCACCTTGTCACAACTGATTGGCTCAAATTTATTAAGATGGAAAGAAATTCCACAAATTAACTTAACAAGTCACACCTGTTAATTGAAATGCATTCCAGGTGCCTACCTCATGAAGCTGGTTGAGAGAATGCCAAGAGTGTGCAAAGCTGTCATCAAGGCAGATGGTGGCTACTTTGAAGAATCTGAAATATAAAATATATTTTGATATTGTTTAACACTTTGGTTACTACATGATTCCATATGTGCTATTTCATAGTTTTGATGTCTTCACTATTATTGAATGAGTTGGTGTGTCCAAACTTTTGACTGGTACTGTAGCTGATATGGCTGACTTGCTTAAACACATGACAATTGAGATGTACAAACTATGGCATATGGAAATGGATCAGAGACAATCCGTAATTTCAATTAAGACATTAATGAGCAAGCTAGGATGGACGTAGTTAATATAACTTTGTTCAGCACTTTTGAAATGTACAGCGACAGAATTCAGAACATGGGCCGTACTTACAGTATTCTCCCTGTACACCAAGTCAGAACTGTAGGATAAATAAAGGGGGCATATAGGCAGACAATGACAGTATTAAGTGATTACATTTCTCTGAAACATGCTATAGGCTACATGAGCCCCACCAAGTCAGAACATGAGGGGGAAAGGGGCCAAATTGTTAGTGTGCGGCACATGGCTACTAACAGCTTGGTACACAACATACACTTACTATTACATTCTTAGCCTGAGCTATGATATGTATAGTGTAGCTAAGACCCATATGCAGACACAGGTGGCGGATAGTACGAGTCTCAGAGTTTATTACAGTACAAGGGGCAGGCAATCGGTAGGTCAAGGCAGGCAAAGAGTCGTAATCCAAATCAGAGTCAGGCAGGTACACGATGGCAGGCAGGATCAGGGTCAGGACTGGCAGAAAGGTCAGAACTGGGAAGACTAGGAAAAGCAAAAACTAGAGCACAGGAAACACGCTGGTAGGACTTGATGGGACAAGACGAACTGGCAACAGACAAACAGAAAACGTAGGTTCTGGGGCGGCAGTTAGCCTAGTGGTTAGAGGGTTGCAGTAACCGAAGGTTGATGGATCGAATCCCCGAGCTGACAGGGTAAAAATCTGTTGTTCTGCCCCTGAATAAGGCAGTAAACCCACTGTTCCTTGGTAGGCCGTCATTGTAAATAATAATTTGTTCTTAACTTCTTAGGGCTAGGGGGCAGTATTTTGAAGTTTGGATGAAAAACGTGCCCAAAGTAAACTGCCTGTTACTCAGGCCCAGAAGCTAGGATATGCATATAATTAGTAGCTTTGGATAGAAAACACTCTGAAGTGTCTGTGTCTGTGAATATAACAGAACTGATATGACAGGCAAAAACCAGAGCAAAATCCATCCGGGATGTCTGAATCAGTCATGTCACACTGTTTTCAATAGGCCAAGCCTAATAGATTAACCCCCAGATTGCAGTTCCTATGGCTTCCACTAGATGTCAACAGTCGTTAGAAAAAGGGTGGAACGTTCAATCATGAAAATCAAGGGAGTAAGACCACTAGTTCCTGGGTTCACGTCAAGTGTACTGTTTTCGATTTTGCACGTAACAGGGAATGCGTGCTCAGTTCTTTTTCTCTTCTATTCAGCAGGTTATATTCCGTCTGAAATATTATAGTGTATACTCATTTTAGGGTATCTGAGTATTGATTACAAAAGCTGTTTGACTTTTTTCGACAAACGTTACGGGTACTTCTGGGATATCGTTTGTCTGCATGGATGAACGTCTTTGGGCAGGTGGATTACTGAACAAAACACGCCAACCAAACGGAGCTATATGGATATAAAAAGTAACTTTATCGAACAAAAAGACCTTTTATTGTGTAACCTGGACACTTTGATATGCCATCAGAGGAAGATCATCAAAGGTAAGCGATTTATTTTATGCTATTTTTGAGTTTTGTGACACCTCTGCTGGTTATGTTATTATGCTAATTGAGTTTTTGAGTGGGGCGCTGTCCTCAGACAATCAAATGTTCTGCTTTCGCCGTAAAGCCTTTTAGAAATCTGACAATGCTGTTAGATTAACAAGAGTCTAAGCTTTTGAAGGGTGTGCAGCATTTGTATTTTCATGAATGTTTGAAATGAGTATTTTTGTAATTTGAATTTGGCGCTCTGCATTTCACCGGATGTTGTCAAAATCGATCCCGTTCACGGGTTTGGATCCCTAAGAGGTTAACTGACTTGCCTAGTTAAATAAAGGTTAGGTGTTCGGGAGTTCAGAGAGTCTAGCATGCCCAAAGTAAAATGCCTGTTACTCAGGCCCAGAAGCTAGGATATGCATATATATTAGGGTACCTGAGGATTGATTAGAAACGTTGTTTGACTTGTTTGGACAAAGTTTATCGGTAACTTTATGGATTCTTTTGTCTGTATGTTGAACGAGTTGAACGGGTGGATTACTGAACAAAATGCGCCAACCAAACTGAGTTTTTGGGATATAAAGAAGGTCTTCATTGAACAAAACAACCATTTATTGGTTGTAGCTGGGACCCTTTGGATTGCAAACAGAGGAAGATCTTCAAAGGTAAGTGATTTATTTTATCGCTATTTTTGATTTTTGTGACTCCTGTGCTGGTTTGAAATATATTTAAATGCAGGAAGTATGTGGGGCGCTGTCCTCAGATAATCAAATGCAGTAAAGCCTATTGTAAATCGGACAAAGCGGTTCGATTACCAAGATTGTAAGCTTTTGAATGGTGTACAACACTTGTATTTTCATGAATGTTTAATATTACTATTTTTGTAATTTGAATTTGGCGTTCTGCATTTCACCGGACAAAGCGGTTCGATTAACATCCGGTGAAATGCAGAACGCCAAATTCAAATTACAAAAATAGTAATATTAAACATTCATGAAAATACAAGTGTTGTACACCATTCAAAAGCTTACAATCTTGGTAATCGAACCGCTTTGTCCGGTCCACCTAGCCCAAACAGGTAAAAAAAATAAATACACATGAGGTAAAGGTGGTGGGGGTTTGAGACAATCACAAGACAGGTGAAACAGATCGATCAGGGTGTGACAGTACCCCCCCAGGGGTGCCACCTGGCGTCCTACCCTGGGACATACCTGGTTGACCGTGGTGTCGACGGCGGAAGTCCGCGATGAGGGCTGGGTCCAGGATATTCCTGGCGGGGACCCAACACCTCTCCTCCAGTCAACTAGGTACTGGAATCCCCTGCCTCGAGGCTGAACACGCAGGAGGCACCTCACCGTGTACGCTGAAAGACCGTCGATGAGACCGGGGAGAGGGGTGGGCCTGGAAACTGGAGAAAAAGGGCTGTGAGACCGGAGTTTAATTCTAGATACATGGAAAGTGGGATGTATACGGATGATGCGGGGCAACAGAAGGCAAAGGGGCTAAAGGACCTTAGAGATGGGGAAAGGGCTGATAAAATTGGCGGGAAGTTTGCGATACTCCACCTGGAGGGGCAGATCCCGAGTGGAAAGCCATACCCTCTGCCCAAGACGGTAGTCGGAAAAAAGGGTCCGGTGGCGGTCCGCCTGTCGTCGATACCTGGAGGTGGTCTTGAGAAGAGCGGCCCAGGCTCTCTTCCAGGTACGGTGACAGCGACAGACGAACATCTGGGCAGAAGGTATGCTGACCTCTTCCTCTTGCTCCGGGAAGAGCGGGGTCTGATATTGCAGGGAATACTCAAAAGGCAAGAGACCAGTAGCAGAACAAGGAAGGGTGTTGCGGGTATATTCCACCCACACAAGTTGCTGGCTCCAGGTGGTGGGATTGGTGGAGACGGGGTAACGTAGAGTCGTCTCCAGGTCCTGATTCACTCGCTCCCTCTTAGCTGATGGAAACTTAGGAAGGGGGATGAAATGGGCAACTTTGGAAAACCTATCCACCACCGTAAGGATGGTGGTGTTGTCATCTGACGGAGGGAGACCCGTGACGAAGTCCAAGGATATACGGGACGAGTGGCAGTGAGAAACAGGGAGTGGTTAAAGGAGGCCAGCCAGAGCTTGCCGCGGAGTCTTGTTCTGCACACACACAGTGCAGGCGGCAATGAACGCAGAGACGTCAGGAACCATGGTGGGCCACCAAGCGTTGTTGGATGAAATCCAAGGTCCACCGGGAGCCAGGATGACAGGTGAGCCTCGAGGAATGTGCCCATTTCAGGACCGGAGCACGGGCAGAGTCTGAGACAAACATCCGGTTAGCCCCCCGCTGGGACAGGACAGCCCCCACTCCGACGTCCAAGGCGTCAACCTCCACCACGAACTGACGGGATGGGTCCGGATGGATTAAGATTGGAGCTGTAGTGAATCAAATCAAATCAAATTTTTATTTGTCACATACACATGGTTAGCAGATGTTAATGCGAGTGTAGCGAAATGCTTGTGCTTCTAGTTCCGACCATGCAGTAGTATCTAACAAGTAATCTAACAAATTCACAACAACTACCTTATACACACAAGAGTAAAGGAATGAATACGAGTATGTACATATAAATATATGGATGAGCGATGGCTGACCGGCATAGGCAAGATATATATATATATATATATGAGATGAGTAATGTAGGATATGTAAACATTATATAAATGGCATTGTTTAAAGTGGCTAGTGATACATTATTTCATACAATTATAATTATTAAAGTGGCTAGAGATTTGGGTCGATGGCCGAACGGCATAGGCAAGATACAGTAGATGGTTTAGAGTACAGTTTATACATTTGATATGAGTATGTCGGATACGTAAACATTATATACAAAATTGTTTAAAGTGGCTAGTGATACATTTGTTACATCCAATTCCTATGTTTAAAGTGGCTAGAGATTTAAGTCAGTATGTTGGCAGCAGCCACTCAATGTTAGTGATGGCTGTTTAACAGTCTGATGGCCTTGAGGTAGAAGCTGTTTTTCAGCCTCTCGGTCCCAGCTTTGATGCACCTGTACTGACCTCGCCTTCTGGATGATAGCGGGGTGAACAGGCAGTGGCTCGGGTGGTTGTTGTCCTTGATTATCTTTTTGGCCTTCCTGTGACATCGGGTGGTGTAGGTGTCCTGAAGAGCAGGTAGTTTACCCCCGGTGATGCGCTGTGCAGTCCTCACTACCCTCTGGAGAGCCTTACGGTTGTGGGCGGAGCAGTTGCCGTACCAGGCGGTGATACAGCCAGACAGGATGCTCTCGATTGTGCATCTGTAAAAGTTTGTGAGTGTTTTTGGTGACAAGCCGAATTTCTTCAGCCTCCTGAGGTTGAAGAGGCACTGTTGCGCCTTCTTCACCACGCTGTCTGTGTGGGTGGACCAATTCAGTTTGTCAGTGATGTGTACGCCGAGGAACTTAAAACTTTCCACCTTCTCCACTACTGTCCCCTCGATGTGGATAGGGGGGTGCTCCCTCTCCTGTTTCCTGAAGTCCACGATCATCTCCTTTGTTTTGCTGACATTGAGTGAGAGGTTNAAACTTGATGATTGAGTTGGATGCGTGCTTGGCCACGCAGTCATGGGTAAACAGGGAGTACAGGAGAGGGCTGAGAACGCACCCTTGTGGGGCCCCAGTGTTGAGGATCAGCGGGGTGGAGATGTTGTTTCCTACCCTCACCACCTGGGACCGGCCCGTCAGGAAGTCCAGGACCCAGTTGCACAGGGCTGGGTCGAGACCCAGGGTCTCGAGCTTAATGACGAGCTTGGAGGGAACTATGGTGTTAAATGCTGAGCTGTAGTCGATGAACAGCATTCTTACATAAGTATTCCTCTTGTCCAGATGGGTTAGGGCAGTATGCAGTGTGATTGCGATTGCGTCGTCTGTGGACCTATTGGGACGGTAAGCAAATTGGAGTGGGTCCAGGGTGTCTGGTAGGATGGAGGTGATATGATCCTTGACTAATCTCTCAAAGCACTTCATGATGACGGAAGTGAGTGCTACGGGGCGATAGTCATTTAGCTCAGTCACCTTAGCTTTCTTGGGAACAGGAACAATGGTGGCCCTCTTGAAGCATGTGGGAACAGCAGACTGGGATAGGGACTGATTGAATATGTCCGTAAACACACCAGCCAGCTGGTCTGCGCATGCTCTGAGGACACGGCCAGGGATGCCATCTGGGCCGGCAGCCTTGCGAGGGTTAACACATTTAAATGTTTTTCTCACATTGGCTGCGGTGAAGGTGAGCCCGCAGGTTTTGGTAGCGGGCCGTGTCGGTGGCACTGTATTGTCCTCAAAGCGATCAAAGAAGTTGTTTAGTTTGTCTGGGAGCAGGACGTCATGGTCCGCAACGGGGCTAGTTTTCTTTTTGTAGTCCGCTGCTTGAGTTCTGAGAACGCCCGGTTAGCTGCTGGAGACCATATGAACGGAACCTTTGGAGAGGTGAGTGCAGAAAGGGGGGAAGAAAGGGTCCTGTAACCCCGGACGAAACGACTGTAGAAGTTAGCAAACCCCAAGAAAAGTTGCAACTGCACTCTGGATGTGGGTTGAGGCCAATCCACCACCTCTCTCAACTTGTCAGGGTGCATCTGAATATTTCCTGCAGCGATGATGTATGCTAGGAAGGAGATCATGACGACACTGATCTTCAGGTCAGAGCACTAGAAAGAGGACTGAATTCCTGACAATTTTTTTCAGAAGTCTGAGATTTCTCACGTTTTGGATGGCCAATGTATTCAACCTTTTCTGGCCCATGGTGTTGCATGTGAATGTTTTCATTTTAAGCTTGGAAAAAAGACTGTTAAACCCTGACCTGGACCAAACACCCACTCCACTGAATAGCAGGCTAGTGATTGCTTTGCAACACTTGCAGTTAGCCACTGATTCATTCCAAACCACTCCTTGTTGAATTTGAGATTTCCAACTTGTTGTGTAATGTTTAAGTCCAATGGCCAAACAGCACCAATACGTTTTATCTATCATTTCTCTTGATATGACGAGGATTGAAAAGGATTTGCCAGTAGATTGTCGACTTGATACATGATGATGACTGCTTGTCTTGCTTGCCAGCTAAGATTTTGAAAATATGATGTTGACATGATCAGTCCAATCAAAGCTACGGTAGATATAACGTGATTTAACATCATTTTATCTGTGGCCGATGACCTTGAGCCTTCTTGGATGGGCATTTCTAATGTAAATCTATGGCAGCACCCAAGGGGCTTGAATTTTCGAGCTTTCCTTGTAGATATTACCTCAATTGTTATTTACTGCTGCTCTTTAATAATTTGTTATTCTTATCTCTAACTTTTTTTTTTAGGTATTTTCTTAACTGCATTGTCGGTTAAGGGCTTGTAAGTAAGCATTTCACTTTAAGGTCTACACCTGTTGTATTCAGTGCACGTGACAAATAAAATTGGATTTGATTATGCGGTGATGTAGTGTCCCCATGAGTGACAGAACACTGAGCCAATCCCGGCGTAACTAGAGAACATTACCAACGCTCCATATTTTCCACTGGCTGCCCCACCACCACAGAAAGCACTGAGCTAGGATGAAATACGTACCTGCATTTTGGAGCTGCCTTACTCAAGAAAGCAATGTTTTGTTTTTTTACTTTGTTTGCAAACTGATATGTGACACGTATTAATGCCAAAATAGCATGCAAAACAGGCAACCCAACAATATATTTTTTTAGATAAACAGGTGGGGCTCAAAACAGACTCTGCCCCCACCTGCCCTGAATGATAGGTCACCACTGATTGTAACAATCAGGAGACAGATAGGATTGCCTTGAGTGCAAATGTCATAGAATTACATATAGATTAAGTAATTCATAGGATCTTTGTGAAAAATTATGTTGATGGCATCAGATATATTGTGTGTTTCCCCCAGACATTGACGAGTGTGCGGAGGGCCTGATCCAGTGCCACAATCACTCCCGCTGTGTCAACCTGCCGGGTTGGTACCACTGTGAGTGCAGGAACGGTTTCCATGACAATGGCTCCTACCTGATTGACGGGAGCTCCTGCATCGGTTAGTATGCAGTCATTATATTCAATCGCTACTGCTCCTGTCCATCTTGGTCTTCTGTAGCTCAGTTGGTAAAGCTGTAAGTCGCTTTGGATAAAAGCTAAATGTCACATATTACAGGGGAGGGGACTGATAACATGGCAATGCAGCTTTGTTTCTGCTGCAGCATTTTGTTGTGTAGTCTGAATGAATGAATGAATGGAATTTGATTTCTACGTCATGAGCAGACACGGAGAAACAGTAAATGACAGTACAATATTCATGTCTATAGAAATCAATGTAAAATACTGTTTAGTGCATAACAGCAGCTGACGTAGTGAATCACAATCTCTGTTACAATGAGAAGAGCATGATTTCTACCTATAACTCAGGATGTAGCGATGCATCGATCATGTACTATGGAATGCTGTTAATTAGTGCAGAATATCTCTTTAGTTTATATTTGAATAACTTCATTTTTCCTGAGAGGGAACTTTGTTTCTTACTGTTTGAGATGTATGCATCACCCATATAGATACAGTAGGGAGTAGGGTATACTCTATGACAGACAGAGGAAATGTCCTAATGTCCATTCTCTATTTCTGAAATTAATAGCAGAGGACAGTGACTGTTGAGTCATATTATACTCTCTGAGAATGTACTGTACCCATTGCCCATGTAGAGGTAGCATGCTCAAACATTAAACAAAAATACATAAACATGTTTCCTGATCAAAATCAAATCGCTAAATGATCCTTCTTAAAACAATTCCACTAGATAGTCTAAGCCCCCCCACTGGCTTAGACTATCTAGTGCCAAAAATAATGCGTTAAATACATAATAAAACATGTTTCCTGATCTTTCTTATATCTCTCAGATATATCTGTTTTTACATGAAGTGAACCTGTTATTCAATGCGTTTGTATGGGCTAATAGCAGTAAGGCCCACCCAAAAAATTCTGCAAATACATTTTTTATATATTTTTTGATACTTCAAAGGGTCCTAAAATTCTAAATAAAATAGCTAAATTATCCTTGGTATGACCTTTTTAAAACAATTGTAACGATGTACGCTGAGAGTCGGGAAGCAAGTTCAGGGAGTGAATAATTGATCAAGCTATGATAGAACTGCAATCTGATTTTGTTTCATTACAAAAAAGCCCTTGTTGATTTAAAACTTGTACATAATGCTGGTAAAACTAAATACATGTTCTTTAATTATAGAAAATGTCTGATGGGCTACATATTCACTCAGTGGATGGTTCTCTCATTGAGCAAGTTCCCGCTGATAAAAATCTGGGCTTTCAGATTGATAAAGATCTAACATATAAATAACATACTGATGAGCTACTTAAAAAGCTAAGATTTAAAGTGGGCTTCTGTTTTAGAAATAGATCTTGCCTCTCCATGAACAGCAGGATGCAGATTGTATAGTCAACTTTACTGCCAGTTCTTGACTATGGTGACGCCATTTACCAGAATGCAGCAGCCACTACTCTTTAACCTTTGGATGTCATCTACCATATTGCCTTCACTTTAATACAGGTGACAGTTTTAATACTCATCACTGCATCCTGTATCGGAAGGTCGGCTGGACCTCACTAAAGTCCAGTATATCCCTTCATTACACACTTCTTGTTTACTAAGCTCTGCTCCACAAGCTTCCAACATACCTCACTTCCCTGTTGAAATATCAAAATATGAGATACCAAACCCTTTCGCAGGGTTGGTTAACTGTTGAGGCCCACTTGTCTCCACACAGTTTGGTAAATCCCCCTTTAGTTTTAATGCACCATAGTTATGGAATACCTTACAAAATAAATTACACCTGGGTTCCCACGTACCGATAGGGCAGTTTAAAACTCTGTTGTTAACTTCTTAGGGATGAGCACACGAGGTGACCGTTTTGGAGAGCCTGGCATGCCCAAAGTAAAATGCCTCCCATTCAGGCCCAGAAAATAGGATATGCACATATTTGGTACCATTGGATAGGAAACACTCTGAATCTTCCAAAACTGTTAACCATTTGTCTGTGAGTAAAACAGAACGGATATGGCAGGCAAAACCCCGAGGAATTTCTGTCCTGGAAAAAGTGGTTTTCACAGAGTGCCTCATTTGGAACCCCTCCCTCATGAAAATGCCCATAAAAGGGCATATGAATGCAGTACC
>QNTS01000256.1:465071-605139 GCA_003317085.1 Hucho hucho | reverse complement strand
TCTGCTTCTTGGCAATATCATAGCGTTGTCGGATTTCAAAAAGGCTTTACGGCGAAAGCACTACATTTGATTGTTTGAGGCTAGCACCTCACATATTTTCCATAACCATGAAATCTTTAGCCAGCGCGGTCGATAGAAAATGCATTTCACAGGGAAAACCTGTGCCTTACCTTTTGTAGAACGTCTGCAGAGGGCTTCCTAAGTGTCCAACGAAGACAATCCATGGGTATTTGGTTAGAAAAAGTAATTTATTATATCCTTAAATCTCCTTTTGGTTGGCGCTTTGTGTTCAGAAAATCCAATGTGACGAGAACGCGTTGAAATATACCTATAAACTTTCCCTCAACAAAACAAAAACGATTTAAAATGCTTCCTTAGCTTATCTTTTATGAATAAAAGTGATAATCTTTCACTTGGATGGTCACCTAAACGTTACATAAGTCAAATAAAGTGGACGCTCAGCAAAATGTGCGTTCAAAAACGTGCAACTGAAAAAGAGGTCCCTCGGCTAGAACTTCTCTCAATAGAACGCATTAGTTCCGATTTCCATTAAACTTTGCCTATACACTGCTGACATCTAGTGGAATCAGTAGGTACTACATCCAGTGTCCTGGTATAAATACTTTTTTATAGGCAGTGCCTCAAAGTGAGCTATAAGCCAAAAGGAATGACATTTCCGGATGGAAAAATCTCTGTTTTTTGCCTGCCAAATGACTTCTCTTACACTCACAGACAAAATGATAACACTTTTGGAAACCTCAGAGTGTTTCCTATCCAATAGTACTAATTATGTCCATATCTTAGTTTCTGAGCCTGGGTGGCAAGCATTTTACTTTGGGCACGCCAGACTCTCCAAAACCGACCCCTCAGCTGCCGCTCCACAACAAGTTAACGCCCACATCTGACAGCTGTCTAGGCCACAATGGTAGCTATAACGTTGACTGGTCCTATATGCTCCATTCCTTATATAGCCATTCTGTCTCAGCACTTAAAAACTTGTTAGGGCTAGGGTCCCATTTTCAGAATTTTCGCCTGTCTGACGTGCCCAAAGTAAAATGCCTGCCACTCAGGTCCAGAAACTAGGATATGCACATAATTAGTACTATTGGAAAGGAAACACTCTTAAATAATGTCTGTGAGTATAACAGAACTGATATAGCAACGTAAACCAGAGGAATTTCTGTCTGGAAATCATTGAGTGAAGAAGGCTGTTGCGCCTTCTTCACCACACTGTCTGCGTGGGTGGACCATTTCAGTTTGTCCGTGATGTGTACGCTGAGGAACTTTTCACCTTCTCCACTGCTGTCCCATCGATGTGGATAGGGGGATGCTCCCTCTGCTGTTTCCTGAAGTCCACGATCATCTCCTCTGTTTTGTTGACGTTGAGTCAGAGTTTATTTTCCTGACCCCACACTCCTAGGGCCCTCACCTCCTCCCTGTAGGCCGTCTCGTCATTGTTCGTAATCAAGCTTACCACTGTAGTGTCGTCTGCAAACTTGATGATTGAGTTGGAAGCGTGCATGGCCACGCAGTCATGGGTGAACAGGGAGTACAGGAGAGGGCTGAGAACACACCCTTGTGGGGCCCCAGTGTTGAGGATCAGCGGGTTGGAGATGTTGTTTCCTACCTTCACCACCTGGGGGGCGGCCCGTCAGAAAGTCCAGGACCCAGTCGCACAGGGCGGGGTCGAGACCCAGGGTCTCAAGCTTAATGATGAGTTTGGAGGGTACCATGGTATTAAATGATGAGCTGTAGTCAATGAACAGCATCCTTACATAGGTATTCCTCTTGTCCAGATGGGATAGGGAAGTGTGCAGTGTGACGGTGATTGCATCGTCAGTGGACCTATTGGGGCGGTAAGCAAATTGGAGTAGGTCTAGGGTATCAGGTAGGGTGGAGGTGATATGCTCCTTGACTAGTCTCTCAAAGCACTTCATGATGACAGAAGTGAGTGCAACGGGGCGATAGCCATTTAGTTCAGTTACCTACCTAAGCTTTCTTGGGAACAGGAACAATGGTGGCCATCTTGAAGCATGTGGGGACAACAGACTGGGATAGGGATTGATTGAATATGTCTGTAAACACACCAGCCAGCTGGTCTGCACATGCTCTGAGGACGCGACTAGGGATGCCATCTGGGCCAGCAGCCTTGCGAGGGTTAACACGTTTAAATGTTTGACTCACGTTGGCCACGGAGAAGGAGAGCCCACAGGCTTTGGTAGCGGGCCGTGTCAGTGGCACTGTACTGTCCTAATATACCCTAACTGCACATGAGTGCACATTGAGTGCACACACATGAGTGCACACACAACAACAAATGTCGGTACATATAAATGTCTTATATCGGCTGAAAGCTTAAATTCTTGTTAATATATCTGCAAAAAAAATACCATGCTATTGTTTGAGGAGAGCTCCTAACAACATTTTTTTTTTTTACTGCTATAGGTTTGATAAATTCACCTTTGAAGGTGAAATGTGTACTTACATTCTGAAATCTTCCTCTGATTTATCATCCAAAGGGTCCCAGAGCCAACATGAATTGTCATTTTGTTAGATAAAATAATTTTTCATATGCTAATAAGGTCCATATAGCATGCACGATCGATTTTGTATTTTGACTTGTTCAAATTGAAAAGAAAGGAATCTGTGAAAATATAACACTAAACGTTGTTTCAATGCTTCACTTCAGTCCTGTTGATGTTTAATGGGGCCCTGTTCGACCCTCATTTTCCTATAGTCCACGATCAGCTCCTTTGTCTTGCTCACATTGAGAGAGAGGTTTTTGTTCTGGGCACCACACCACTGCCAGGTCTCTGACCTCCTCCCTATAGGCTGTCTCATCGTTGTCGGTGATCAGGCCTACCACTGTTGTGTCGTCAGCAAACTTAATGATTGTGTTGGAGTTGTGCTTGGCCATGAAGTCGTGGGTGAACAGGGAGTAGGGAGGGGACTAAGCATGCATCCCTGAGGGGCCCCAGTGTTGAGGATCAGTGTGGCAGATGTGTTTTTGCCTACCCTTACCACCTGGGGGTGGTCCGTCAGGAAGTCCAGGATCCAGTTGCAGAGGGAGGTGTTTAAGACTCAGGGTCCTTAGCTTAGTGATGAGCTTTGAGGGCACTATGGTGTTGAACGCTGAGCTGTAGTCTATGAACAGCATTCACAGAAATGGGCTCCTTCAAGGTGAGTGTTACGGGGCGGTAATCATTTAGGCAGGTTCTCTATTTGAAACATGTAGGTATTACAGACTTGGTCAGGAAATGGTTGAAAATGTCAGTTAAGACACTTGCCAGTTGGTCCTGTCGTGGAGAATCGTCTCAAAAATGTAGCACTCTTACAAGAACTTGTGAATTCAAATAGGCTTTAAACAGAATAGCAAGAAAGCCGAGCTGCTCCATGGAACACCCAATTTCTGTACAGCAGAGCACGGCCTTTATAGTATTTCATCCTTACATTAAATATATAGACCACCCTTGTTTGCTGACACATTTTCCCTTATGTCCTTTTCTATAGGTTCTTTGTTCCATTTTCTGCTGACATCCTGTTTCTTCATGTCTGTTAACTTGTCAGGGACTGTTGGAGATTAACTCACTACAATGATTACATTTCCAGTATTCTGACTGATCACTTTGAAGTAGTAAGACAGAAAAACATATATAACGAATAAAACATATGTGAACAGAATATCTGATGAGCTCAGGTAAATGGCCAAAGCTAGATAGTTGAACAATGGACATCAGTAGAAACAGGATGTCAGCAGAAAAGGCATATGGAACTGATTAACAGACATGAAGAAACAGGATGTCAGCAGAAAAGGCATATGGAACTGATTAACCTCTCAGGGATCACTGGGGCGCTAGCGCCCCACTCCCGACACTACCAGGTGAAATGTGAGGCGCCAAATTCAAAATCCAAAAGTTGAATTATTAAACATCCACCAATATACAAGTGTTCCATACTCATCAAAAGCTCTGTTTCTTGGCAATATCACAGCGTTGTCAGATTTCAAAAAGGCTTTACGGCGAAAGCACAACATTTGATTGTTTGAGGGTAGCACCTCACATACTTTTGTCATAGCCATGAATTCATTAGCCAGCGTGGCACACACATAACACATTTCACAGCAAAAACAAATCAATTACCTGTTGAAGAACTTCTGCTGAGGTCTTCCTAAGTGTCCAACGAAGACAATCCATGGTTCTTTTGTTAGAAAAAGTCATGTATTTTATCCATAAATCTCCATTTGGTTCGCGCGTTATAATCAGAAACTACAGCGTCGACTACTCCATTGAAACGTGACTAGAACTCGTTCAACTTATACCTATAAACTTGTCCAAGAACAATCAAACATCATTTTAAATGTATCCTTAGGAACACTTTTACGTATATTTACTATAATAAATCAACCGGAATATAAACTGAGCTCTAAAGACGGTAAAAAACACAGTGCGCGCTTCCCNCTCCATTGAAACGTGACTAGAACTCGTTCAACTTATACCTATAAACTTGTCCAAGAACAATCAAACATCATTTTAAATGTATCCTTAGGAACACTTTTACGTATATTTACTATAATAAATCAACCGGAATATAAACTGAGCTCTACAGACGAAGAAAAACACAGTGCGTGCTTGGCGAGAGCGCGCGCCCACTACTATAGAGTTTCAAGGAGGCACTTCCTTATTCCCTCTTCTTTTCTGCTCTAATTCATCTGAACAGCATCAAAACACTTTCTCGAGACTAAGGACATCCAGAGGAAGCGATAGGTACTGCATTCATATGCCCTTTTATGGGCATTTTCATGAGGGAGGGGTTCCAAATGAGGCACTCTGTGAAAACCACTTTCTCCAGGACAGAAATTCCTCTGGGTTTTGCCTGCCATATCCGTTCTGTTTTACTCACAGACAAATGGTTAACAGTTTTAGAACATTCAGAGTGTTTCCTATCCAATGGTACCAAATATGTGCATATCCTATTTTCTGGGCCTGAATGGGAGGCATTTTACTTTGGGCACGCCAGGCTCTCCAAAACGGTCAAGTTGTGCAGTGATCCCTGAGAGGTTAAATAAAAACTCTGTAGATAGTGTGGTCTACAGCTTATCATAAGATATTCTTCCTCAAGACTTATTTTATATTAGACATCGCGCACCAGCAGTTATTGACAAATAGACACACTTCCCAACCCCTCGTCTTACCAGACGTAGCTGCTCTGCCCTGCCGAAACACAGAGAAGCCAGGCAACTCTGTATTATCTGTGTCGTCGTTCAGCCAAGTCTCTGTGAAACATAAGATATTACAGTTTTTAATGTCCTGTTGGTAGGATAGTCTTAATCGTAGATCGTCCAGTTTGTTTTCCAATGATTGCACGTTGGCCAATAATACAGAGGGTACTGGTGGTTTACTCACTCTGCCGACGAATTCTCACAAGGCACCCAGACCTCCGCCCCTTGTATTTCTGTCTTTTCTTCACGCGAATGACCGGGATTTGGGCCTGGTCTCCGGGAAGCAGTATATTCTTCGCGTCAGACTCATTAAAGAAAAAATCTCTTACTAGATACGAACGGTCATTCTCATCACTGTACGAACACTGTCCGTTTTCCATTATTTTGGACAATACTCCAATTCTCCTTGATTCTACCGCCATTGTATTCAGAATCCACTTCATCATCTGCTTCCGCCATCTTTCGTTCAGATCCTTCCCCTCATCTTTGCAAAGTGTGTACTGATGTGTACAGTTCCCGCCAACAAACCGGTCCGCCCACTATGGGTTTGTGGGTGTGGCCTGCCCTTTAATGGCATATGCCCATATATGGTACTGCATCGCACCAAAGATAGTATGACACGGGTGGAAAACAAAGATCAGCTTTCACAGATAGGGGCGACCTTTTCTTATTTTAGACAACATTGAATTAATTAATTTATGAATTAATTGTCCCCTAATTAAGGAACACTACATTTAATGGGTTAAAAGTTGCATTCCTGAGTTATTGACACATTTTATTTTAAAAAGTCTGCCAAAGCAAAAAAACAAAAAAATTAAGTTATATGGACGCTATAAGTACATAAATGGTTTGCTCTGTGGGAAATGAATATCCAATAGTCAGTGACAACTGTTTGGAGTTGTGACCGCTATGTGAGCTTATTACAGTATTATAGACATGTTCTGGGATTTCCTATGATATATGTAGAATTACCCCTAATGACTCTTATGTAGCTTGTGAGCCTTATAGAGCAAAACATGTTACACATGTGCATGTTCACGAGAGTCTTAGCTTTTCATAGATAGCTTTAAATAGTTTGTAGCTCAAACCATTCGGACTCTACAGACCATTTTGTTAAAAAAAAGACCCAGCCCCAGAGGGAACTCCAAAATTACACCGGCGTGGGACTCATTGGGTTAAGTCTAGCCTAATACTAGAATATTTTGCGGCCATGTTATTTGAATGTGGTTTTAGCTTATAGCAAAATGAACTGTAAATTGATTTATTTAAGCACTTGACTTTTTTTCATCCTGAGAATATTTTTCTTATAGTGTTGGCTGAGAATTACTTTGGTAATGGCATGTTGCAAAATACAGGTTGAGGAAAAAACTATTTGATTTGTGTTGTCATTTGTCTGCTTTCTTTTGATTATTTGAGTTAATTTTGGTATGACATGTCTAATTAAGCATTTATTCAGTAACTAGTTCCACAGCCTTTCATCATTAAGAAATAATAATAATTTCTAGTTATGAGATAAGTTGAGCAAACATGCCATTTTAAATTGGAGCTAAGTTTGGGCCAACTAAAACATTTAAATTCAGGTTTGAAGGCAGTGAAACACCATGAAATGTTTTACAGTATGTCTCTCCCTGACGTCAATTTCATTTAATTTAGTTTATGCAAATAATGTGTCCCACTTACAATAAATTCCAGTCATAGCTTTTTTCCCTCCGTGCTCTGGTCAGGGTAAGCCAATTAGTGTGTGTATTCATCGCTGTTACTGGAGGTGGAACTCTAAGTGTATCCTGACCAGTGGCGTGGCTACTAAGTCTCCTCACCAAACTCTGGGCGTGTCTCAAATGGCACCCTATGCCCAATATAGTGCACTACCTTTGAGGCTAAGATCAAAAGTTGTGCACTATATAGGGAATAGGGTGCCATTTGAGCATGTTACCATGTTTCTGTCTACCTCCCAGATAACGCTGGTGTCACTGGGTAAAATGCAATTAATAGTTAAGGTGGTAAAAAAAACATTTTTCACATTGTTTTTTTCCTTTGAAGATTTCAGGTGCATTCCGTATATTGTAATATTATTGCAGGGTTTTATTCATGTTGATATGCTTGGTCTCTGGGCACACTGTTGTGTTACATTTGCAACAGCTAAACTAAACACTGGAAAACAGGTAGGAGATAAAGTAAAGGGGAAAATGGTGTAGCGAAGAAAGTCACACATCCTTGTTTTTGATAGGTAAAACAGCTATTCTCTGTTTCAGACGTTGATGAGTGTGCCACACAGACACACACCTGCTGGAACGACAGTGTGTGTGTGAACCTTCCGGGTGGTTTTGACTGTATGTGCACATCTGGACCGGCCTGCAGTGGAGACTGTCTTCACGAGGAGGGCCTCAAACACAACGGACAGGAGTGGAACCTCAGCCTGGACCGCTGCTCCCTCTGCTCCTGCAAGGTAGGGCTAACAAACACACACACATTAAGGCAGCCCCCCGCACCTCTCTGATTCAGTGGGGTTGGGTTGAATGCGAAAGACACATTTCAGTTGAAGGCATTCAGTTGTACAACTGACTAGGTATCCCCCTTTCCCCTTTCCCAAAACACATTCCGCTCCCTCTGCTTCTGCAAGCTATAGGGCTAACACACACACACTCGATCTCACCCACACACACACACACACTGCTCTCTCTGCTCCTGCAGTGTAAGACTAACACACACACACCACATCTACATGTGAGCCAACGCTCATCCAAGAATGCACTCACATTAACACATCACTGTGTTTACACACACACACACAATATATAGCTTTTCTGACATACGCCCATCTCCACCTCACACCTACTTTGTTAGTGGTAAACAGTAAACAGGAACAAAGCGAGAAAATACAGAAAGACATCCATAGTCACATAGATGAAACAACCATCTGCGTACACACTCACATCTGGGTTCCCGCTGTAACATCACACACACCTACCTCATAAAGTCAAGACAGAGAAAGAACACAGAGAACGACACACACTTCTACTCTGTCACACACACACATACACTCAAACTCTTTGGTGTTGTTTTTTCGGGTGGGGGATGACGACAATCTTAATCGACATTAAAATGACTAAAACAAAATCAGAACTGAGGAGAAATGAAGATAGACCTACATTTATAGTGTCTTTACAGTCAGCTAAAAACAAAAGCTAGACAGTCAGGAAGCATAAACAATTCCAAAAGGGATGGATAGAGGCCTATTGTTTGCTAAATTAGTTTGACACCCTGGGTGTTTATCAGGTCCCAGTACAGTTGGGAGACATGTACTGTAGAGGAGTTCACGAGCAGGTCCGGATCCAGAATTCTAAATAATGTCACGGGTCTGGGTTGGATCTGATATGGTTGTCACGAGTCTCAGGTATGCGTAATTGTAACTGACTTGTCTGGAAGGACCCATACAGATCTGAACGGGACTGCTGCAGTGAAGAGTGAGGCATTTTATTATTTATGCTGATGCTCTTGCTTTACACGAGAGTGGCACATGTGGCTTGTTGTCGTTGTTGGCCAGTCATAAATCAGGCAATAGGCTATAGTCATAGAGCCTCTGTGTGTGGCAATAGTTAGGAAATATCTAATCAATTGAAGATGGAATTAAAATGACAGAATGAAAAGTTAAAGGAGAAGGATAGGCTACGACCAAGAACCAACAGATAGGCTGCTCCTAAATATTCTGAATGGAGTTGTTATTTGTAACTGTAGGATTAGAAAGCGCATCCACTGCAGCCTCAATTACAGTGTTAATTTCGTCAAACAAAAATAGTGACAAATAAATTCGTCAAACACCTCTTCTTACTGACTAAATAGACCCAGAAAAACTATAAATATAAATAATACATTAATTTCAGTTGACTAAAACGAGACAAAATGTACTATGTGACTAAAATCTGACTACTAAATGGACTGGACAATAATTTTTGGAGAGATTTGGAGCTTTTCAGTGATAAGCACAATTAATATTAGCAGCGCAGTTTTGTTGATCAGTGGAAAGGACACCTCACACCCGGCAAACACAGCCCACAGTGGTTCGTCCTTTAAAAGTTGCAGTGTACTGCAGCACAGCTTGCGTGGTGCCGCAGAATTCTATGGCACGTTATTTAAATGCTAAATTAATTTGATAAAAATTAAGGTGTTTCTATTCCCTTTAGGATGGAACGGAAAATATGGCGCTGTACAACGTGACGGTCGGGAGTAGGCTCCCCCATGCAGTTTGATACCCGTGCCAGCCGCCACCGGGAGACCCATGAGGCAGATTTTGGTTTTAATTTAGAATCCTTCAATCCTCTATATGTAATTATTGGCGGAGAGTCGCGTCATGTTTTTTTATGTATTGTAGGCCTACCCTAGGCGACATGAATCTCACTAGTATTGAGTAATGTGCTGTTAAAAGTGGTGTAGGTCTTATTGATTTAAAGAGCATATTGAAGTTAGAAGCAATAGGATTTGAAGCACAAAGTATCAAAATACAGAGAGGTGTTGGTAAAGGTATATTGTCCTGCTAATAGCCCATAATGGGCTATTATAATACTGTACATGGTGTCCAGGTCAGGATAACCAAAACATTTGTTTATTAAAGAAAGAATGTTGGTACTTATTTATTTTGATCCAAAGCCATGAATGAGTGTGTCACTCAGCTTTATGTAGGTGTCGGGCTATCTGACTGTGCCATCAACTTGATAATATATAACGATATTTTGGAGGTTATTTCATTTTCAAAAAAACTGAAGTGAGCGATTGTAATCTGAATAAAGGCCAACATAATATTTGAAAAGGCCAAAACATTTATTTCTGTTTTTAGAGGGAGAGAAACGCTGGGGAAATTGTGAGCCGCCCTATGGGACTCCCATTCCATTTCCAGCGAGACTATTCAAGCAAAAATAGTCTCCAACACAAAGATCTCACTTCAGCCTGTGACATGCAACTGATATGCTACTGATATGCTAACTACCCTGTGAGCACAGTCCGACACGGACGTCCATGAATGTTATCTGTTGTGTGAAATTTAACCAAACATAGGCGTCTATGTTTGGTTAAGATTTGGTCCGGACCGGCTTTTATTTCAACGTCCACAGACTGATTGATTTGGCCCAAACATAGACGTCTATAATTGGTTCAGATCTGGTCCGGACCAAATCTGAAACAATCATAGACATTTATGTTTCACAAGTTTGGGCAGCACAGTACAACACAGTACAGTGCAGTACAATACAGTTGAGCACAGCAGAGTACAGTACAATGCAGTACAGTACAGTCAAGAAAAGTACAGTACAGTATAATGTACTCTATTGTACTATACTATACTTTACTGTACTGAACTAAACTCTACTGTTCTGTACTCTACTGTGCTGTACAAACTTGTGAAACATAGATGTCTATGATTAGTTCAGACTTGGTCTGGACCAACCACATGTGGGTCGTGTCCCCCTGCTCAGAGGTTGCATTCATCAACCAATGGTTTCGTGCCATGTCATCAACTGTGCCTTCAGGAACCAGATTGCTATATAGCTGATACGTAATCTCGNGAGAACTTGCACAATTGGTGGCTGACTAAATACTTTTTTGCCCCACTGTATACTATACTTTACTGTACTGAACTAAACTCTACTGTTCTGTACTCTACTGTGCTGTACAAACTTGTGAAACATAGATGTCTATGATTAGTTCAGACTTGGTCTGGACCAACCACATGTGGGTCGTGTCCCCCTGCTCAGAGGTTGCATTCATCAACCAATGGTTTCGTGCCATGTCATCAACTGTGCCTTCAGGAACCAGATTGCTATATAGCTGATACGTAATCTCGGTTAAACCAGAACTTAAGTCTTGTTTAATTGATCAGATGCTCAATTCAAGGTTAATTCTGACCAATTCTGGGTAAATTCTACTAAGAGAAGAAAGAATGAGGATCAGTACCGGAACTAAGAGCTTTACCAACTCATTAGAATTAACAACCAGTGTGTTATGCAAGTGTTGACTTCTACATTTACATTTTGGCCTTCATGCAGACACTCTTATCCAGAGCGACTTACAGTCAGTGCATTCAACTAAGGTAGATAAACAACCAACATATCACCCGCTTCTGTAACTGTCACTGTCATTTTTTCTGTTGGTCCAAAACCTTTGAACATGATTACTGCCAGTAAGTAACAAGTGCATGTGACAGTTGGGAGCAATAATAAATATTGCGTAATGTAATCTTCAGTTAGCCCTATTTCTTTTTAAATTGGAATAACAATTTGGGAGAAAAAAAGTATAAATATATATTTTCAACTTACATTAAGAAACGAAAATGAACCTGATTTCAACATCTGGAAAATATGTCTTTCCAAGATAATTGTTCTCACTGGGTAACTAATCAAGTAAACATGACCTAGTGGGATTTTATCAGAATAGTGCAAGCTAATGCTAATGACTTTTCATGACACTTGCCAGGTTTTAGTATTAAGTACAGGCCTACCACTGGCTAGTCAAAGTATATATTTGTACCACCCATTGTTTACAATTTTACATTGTTATCAATCTCATTGGGAAAAAAGGTGAACATTTTTGCAGCTTAGCTGTCAATCGCTATAGGCATGAGCATGTAAACCTTGCATTGAAAACCCGGCCGGTAAAAATCTCAGATATTGATTGGAATTGTCTAAGGCAGTGAGAATAATGTCAAGCTGAATAAAACGATATTAAATTGAAAGATAATGCAATATAACCTTAGGGCTACACACAGAGGTATTCCAGTCAACCTTGAGCGGTTTCTCAGATAAAGACTAGGACTATTTCAACTCCTGGAAAGGCAGATTTTTAGGGTGGTTGCCCCAAAATGTATTATTCTGTATTGAATTGGAGGTTGTTTGCATTATTGAAAGTATGCATTTTTATCATTACAAACTTGGCATTTATTTGGTAAATAAAACAATGCAGCATTTGCTGTAAAAAGCCTAATTTCAAGGCTATTCCAAAGCATTGTTACAATGCATACAATGGGAATGATATTGCATGGCATTAGTCAGCCACCCAAGTAAAATTAGCGGTGCTACTCATATCCGTAGCCATAACATAAAAAGGCTAACGCTAATAAAGCTCTTGGATATTAGCACCATGAGAGTTACTAGCTACTGTAGCGAGACAATACGTGCCAATAAAATATTGGCTACTCATTATGCAAGTACATTTATACATTTTGCAACAGCTTTTTCAGGAGGGCTCCGGAGTGCTGCAGGGGTCTAAGGCAGTGCAACTCAGTGCAAGAGGTGTCAATGCAGTCCCTGGTTAAAATCCTGACTGTATCACATCCGGCAGTGATTGGGAGTCCCATAAGGCAGGGCACAATTGGCCCAGTGTTGTCTGGGTTTGGCTGTGGTAGGCCGTCATTGTAAATAAGAATTTGTTCTTAACTGACTTGCCTTTTTAAATTATATAGGGTTGTTGTGCTCATTGCCAAGCTGGCAAGGGCTCAGCATGGCCAGTAAAATGGATCATAAAGTTTTCACTGATAATGAGCCTGGAATCTCTGTAGGAAGAGTTGCACCCATGGCCTTGATCAGACATCCAATACAAAACCCTAACCCCCTAAAAACACTCCTCTTAATACGTCAATGACTAATTGTAGTCAGTATTGTTGGGAACGGCTCAATAAAGTGTATTTTCCTCTAATGGTTATACCTTCTGTAGGAGGAGTGAGTGTAACTATTTAAATATGACTGTAGGTAGCTAGGTAGGGTAGGAGGCATATCAATGTGTGTGCATGTCTGTGTGTTTGTATGTGCATTCAAGCAATCACTAGAAAAATATTAAAATGTCAGTAATAAAACTGTAAAAGTATTTACAAGCAAAACCAGCCAAGATTACCATTTGTACAACATAACTGCAGTCTTACAAACTTTGTGGGTGGATGGATGTAACTGGCCTGATTACAGTAGTTCATTAGACATTTGGAAGAAAGGCCTTTAAGTTCAAGCCCTGCTGGGAATGAGGATTATTTGCGTATAGGGGTCAGATGGGGTCAGATTCAAACCCATTCTCACAGCGGTACATAGTATGTGATCCAGAGTCATCGGCATAGACTGCTGGACCGACCCAGGCCATGGCCTTGACATTCCTTTGTATTCCTATGCATTTACTTTGTCCCCAGGATGGGCGCACCTTCTGCAAGAGGAGAGAGTGTGACTGTGTGGACCCCGAGGCAGACCTGTTCTGCTGTCCTGAGTGTGACTCCAGAAAGTCCAGCCAATGTCTGCACCAGAGTGGACACACACTGTACAACAGCAGAGACTCCTGGATCTACAGCTGCCGGCAGTGCCGCTGCCTGGTATCTCTCTCTCTCACACACACACACACACACACACACACACACACACACACACACACACACACACACACACACACACACACACACACACACAGGTATTCTTCTTGTGTACAAACACACACACACTCTCTTGTTCACACACACACGTTTTACACTTGTGCAACATGAATGAAGAGGATGTGTATGTCTCCTCTGATCTTTTTTTTCTTCGTATTAAAACATACAATCTACTTGCAGTGAAGACGCTTAACATTTACATTATATTAAGTCAAACAGACTCCCATCCAGAGCGACCCACAGAAGCAACCAGGGTCAACGCCCTGCTCAAGAATACGTCGACAGATCTTCCACAAGGTCAAAAACCAGCGAACTATCAGCCACCGGCCCAATCTCCCAAGCTCCCAACCGCCAGGCCACCAGCCCTCCAAGATCCTCCCCCTCCCTCCACAGTTCCCAGAGAGCTGCCCCTCAACCATCCGAGACACCCCTACAGGCCCCCGTCCCCCCCAAAAATAGTAATAAAATAATAAAATAATTCAAATTCCCACCCCCAAGACCCCCGCTGTAACAACACTGCCCCTCAGTCATTCAAACTTACTTTTTGTTTTGTTTTATTTTGACTTGATTTATTTTATTTGATCTTTGACCGTCATTCTATTCCAGCCCAACAACTCCACTCCCACTTGTCTCCAATTCCACATTCAAACCCTCAGCTTCCCTCAGCCCATCCCACCTGTCTCTGCTAGCCACCCCCTTCGGATTTCTACACAGCATATGTCTTTCAACTATGCTGTGATGTTTAACATACAATTTTTATCTATCTAATCGAATAAGTAAGCTCGTAAGAAAGCATTTCACTGTAAGGTCTACACATGTTGTATTCGGCGCATGTGACTTATAACATTTGATTTGAATAGAATCCACAGATTGTGAGTTGAAGATAAATACTTTTACTAAGAGTATTAGTATATTAGTAATTGACTGACCAGGTCTCTCCAGATCTCCCAACAATGCTATTTCTAGGGGCAAATTTTAGATTAATGTTATGCTTTTTCAGCTATTCCTGAACCTGTGACCATAAACAGGCTACCGTAGGGCAATACCAAAACAAATAGTAAATTGATTCTGTATCCTCACAGCAAAATCTGCAGAGCTGCGATGATTGTATGCCCCAAATATTCAACATTTATGTGGTGGCAAGAATTCTGTCCAATAATTTTAGCTGAAAGCACAGAGTCTTGAATCTTGCGTCGTTTTATATATCAGCTCATACACCCTGTCTCCTCTGATCTTGACTGCCTGTCTTTCATGAGCAGCACCCAGCTAATTATTATGGCTACCAGGAAACAAAACAGATCCTTGCATGCTATTGAGATAGACTGTGAAGAAGCCTGATAACCGAAGAAAAAGCAGGTGTTACCATCTTGATATGAAATACAATTATATTTTTGGTGGCCTAGGCTTTGTGTGTGTGTGTGTGCACCTGCGTTTGTGAATGTGTGTGACATCTTTGTGTGTGTGTGTGTGTGTGTGTGCATGTGCATTACCTTACTCTGATGGACCTGATAATTAGCGGGCTCTGACAGCTATGCAATTAGCTAAGCGATGCTGCCGTGGAAACACAGATCCCAGGATCAGCATGGCACCAACAACCACTCTAATTTGCCCAGACAGCCTTCAGGTGTCATCAGAAAGGAAGAAAGACATTCGACGCAGGTATCACTACTGTAGCCTATGGCCAAACCTTCAAGTGACTCACAACAAGAGAGACCAAGAATCTACAGTGTGAGCCTGTGATGTTAAACTGATATTATAAACTGGGTGATTCGAGCCCTGAATGCTGATTGGCTGACACCCGTGACACACCTGACAGACCATATACCACGGGTATGACAAAACATAATTTTTTTCTGCTCTAATTACATTGGTGACCAGTTTCTAATAGCAATTAGGCACCAAGTTTTAGCTATATGGCCAATATACCATGGCTAAGGGCTGTATACAGGCACTTCGCTTTGCGTCATGCATAAGAACAGCCCTTAGTCGTGGTCTTTTGGACATATACCACACTCCCTTGGGCCTTATCGCTTAAGTATATGTCGGTGACCAAAGCCATAGTACTGATCCCACTATGTCAGCCATCAGGTGATTCACATCAGGGAGCTGCTTAGACACTTGTCTCTGTACTCCTAGCTTTATCCTTACAATATGGTCTTACAATAACCCATAGTAGTCATCTCAGGGTCCAGCGGTTATAAGGACTGTTCCAAACAATTGTCTCTTCTTTTTCTTCCATTCTCCTCCAATTTCTCTCTCTCTCTCTCTCTCTCTCTCTCTCTCTCTCTGTGTCTGTCTGTCTGTCTAGGAGGGAGAGGTGGACTGCTGGCCCCTGGCGTGTCCAGTGTTGGCGTGCAAGTACTCGGCCTTGGAGGAGGGCGATTGTTGCCCGCACTGCGTCACTGACCCCTGTCTGGCAGACAATATTGCCTACGACATCACGCAGACCTGCCAGGACCCCGCTGGGATCACCCGCCTCAGCAGTGCCACGTGGCCCATGCCAGGGTCACCCTGCACCACCTGCAAATGCAAGGTGACAACAACAACAACTCATCTCTTACCTGACACAGACACACATACACACACAGGAGCACGCAAAAACACACATACATGCGTACATACACACACACACTGACACACACACACAGTGAATGGCAAGCTTTTCCTGCACCTCTTGCAAGTGCAAATGATTGTACAGGTTCCGCTGATATTGTGTCATATCTAGTGTCATACAGACACACCTTTTAGACACACAACCAATGCCAGGACGACCCTGTATGTGCCACCCTCGTCTGCATATTTACAGGAACACTAACACACACAGCTGTGTCACCTGCAAGAACAAAGCACGCAACCCTAACCTAGGCCGGGATTCAATGCAAGGCGCATTATAGGGCAGCATACTATACAGCCGATAATGCACCATTCATGGTAATTGCTGAACATGTCGGTTCTATAGCGTAAATTACCTTTTAACGTTTGTTGAATCCCGGCCCTAACCTCACCTTGCATCACTCACACATGGTAGCATACGCAAACATGCAGAAAAAGAATGGAACTAACTACCTGTCTCTCTTTTTTTTCTTCATATTCCCCTTTTTTATCGCTGCCGTGGTCAGAATGGAAGTGTGTGCTGCTCGGTGGAGCTGGATTGTCTTCAGAACAACTAAATACTCCACTTTCGGTAGCCGTACTCCTCTCCTCCTCTCCAATAGCTCCTTTCTTCAGATCCTAGACTGGCCACACTGTTTGAAGACCCTACCTTTGGACCTTTTACCACACATGCTCACAAACACACACATATACGCACGCACACACTCTGCCTGGGTTAGGTGGCTAGAGCTGTGTGTCCATACTGGTTCCTTAAGCAACACTGTATCACTGACAAATGGTGAGATGGAGTGTCTGTCTGCTACACAACTACAGGAGGAGACCAACCCACATATAACCGTTTCCTCACTCACCCCCTACTTGCACCCTAATCAGTGTGTGTACTGTATGTTTGTGTGCGTGCGTGTGGGGATACCAGGGGTTCCCAAACTTTTTTGGCCCACAACCACATTTTGATTAAAAATAAATTGCAACCCCACAATGTGAAAAAGTTATGTAATCAAGGGACAGTGTTTTTTAATTGTGGCTATGACAGTCTATTAGAAATCAGTCTGACAGTACTTTTGAAAGTATTTCAATGTGAAGGAAGTATGGTTTGAAGTGACTGAAATGCATCTGAAATGTGTTTGGAAGTTCAGAAGATCATCAGGCAAACATGTTGATCTTCTGTGTAGAAAACATTGTTTATGTTCTTTTTCCCCCAGTTTGATTTACTGCTTGGTCCTGTCCAATCTGTTCTAATGAGTCCTGTGTGACATGTGGGCATTGTGGAGGGAAACAGAAGACACATGAGTGGTCCTGAGAATCGTATGTTTGATGGGGTCATAGCATTTGTAGAAAGAAAACATAAACTTCTCTGTTTATTACAACTGCATCGAGCGGCTACCAGCGCAATTTTCCCCGCCAGAGTTTCTCTCAACTTAAAGTGTATTGGTCGCATACACATATTTTATCGCAGGTGCAGTGAAATGCTTATGTTTCTAGCTCCAACAGTGCAGTAATACCTCACAATACATAACAACACAGACAAATCCCCCAAAATTAAAGTAAAGAAATTAAGAAATATCAGAACGTGCAATGTCAGACTCTGGAATATAAATTTATTTTTATTATTTAACCTTTATTTAACTAGGCAAGTCAGTTAAGAACAAATTCTTATTTACAATGACAGCCTACCAAAAGACAAAAGCATGCGTGGACGGGAGCTGGGACTAAAAATGTAAATTTAATAAAAATATAGGTCAAAACACACATCACGACAAGAGAGACACCACAACATTACATAAAGAGAGACCTAAGACAACAACATAGCATGGCAGCAGCACATGACAATACAGCATGGTAGCAACACAACATGACCACAACATGGTAGCAGCACAAAACATGGTACAAACATTATTGGGCACAGACAACAGCACAAAGGGCAAGAAGGTAGAGACAACAATGCATCATGCGAAGCAGCCACTACTGTCAGTAAGAGTGTCCATGAGTGAGTCTTTGAATGAAGACATGGAGATAAAACTGTCCAGTTTGAGTGTTTGTTGCAGCTCGTTCCAGTCGCTGGCTGCAGCGAAATGAAAAGAGGAGCGACCCAGGGATGTGTGCTTTGGGGACCTTTAACAGAATGTGACTGGCAGAACGGGTGTTGTATGTGGAGGATGAGGGCTGCAGTAGGTATCTCAGATAAGGGGAGTGAGGCCTAAGAGGGTTTTATAAATAAGCATCAACCAGTGGGTCTTGTGACAGGTATACAGAGATGACCAGTTTACAGAGTGCAGTGATGTGTCCTAAAAGTTGCATTGATGGCAAATCTGATGGCCGAATGGTAAAGAACATCTAGCCTCTTGATAGCACCCTTACCGGCCGATCTATTAATTACGTCTCCGTAATCTAGCATGGGTTGGATGGTCATCTGAATCAGGGTTAGTTTGGCAGCTGGGGTGAAAGAGGAGCGATTACAATAGAGCAAACTAAGTCTAGATTTAACCTTAGCCTGCTGCTTTGATATGTGCTGAGAGAAGGACAGTGCACCGTCTAGCCATACTCTCAAGTACTTGTATGAGGTGACTACCTCAAGCTCTGAACCCTCAGAGGTAGTAACCACACCTGTGGGGGCAGAGGCATTCTTCTTACCAAACCACATGACCTTTGTTTTGTTTTGGAGGTGTTTAGAACAAGGTTAAGGGCAGAGAAAGCTTGTTGGACACTAAGAGCGTTTAACACAAAATCCATGGAGGGGCCAGCTGAGTACAAGACTGTATTATCTGCATATAAATGGATGAGAGAGCTTCCTACTGCCTGAGCTCTGTTGTTGATGTAAATTGAGAAGAGCGTGGGGCCTAGGATCGAGCATTGGGGTACTACTTTGGTGACAGGCAGTGGCCGAGACAGCAGATGTTCTGACTTTATACACTGCACTCTTTGAGAGAGGTAGTTAGCAAACCAGGCCAAAGTCCCTCAGAGACACCAATACTCCTTAGCCGGCCCACAAGAATGAGATGTATGGACAGCATTCAAAATCAGTTTTGCATGAATGCTGCCATCTATCCACGTTTTTTGGTTTGGATAAGTTCTAATAGTGGGAACAACATCCTCTATGCACTTCCTGGTGAACTCAGTCACTAAGTTAGTGTATACAATTTTACTATTCTCGGAGGCAACCAGGAACATTTCCCAGTCTGCGTGATCAAAACAATATTGAACCATAGATTCTGATTGGTCAGACCAATGTTGAACAGTCATTACCCTTTAAATTTCTGCCTATAGGAGGGGAGGAGCAAAATTGAGCCGTGATCTCATTTGCCAAAGGGAGGGCGGGGGAGGGCCTTGTAGCCGTCCTGGATCAGGGAGTAGCAATTTTCAAGCTTGCTCGATGAGCGAGTAGCACAGAAGATGTGTTGCAAGAACTTCGGTAGCGCTTTCTTCAGATTTTCTTTTGTAAAGTCCCAAGCTACAATAAATGCGGCCTCAGGATATGCGGTTTCCAGTTGGCAAAAATTCCAATGTAGTTCATTGAGAGTTGTCGCGGTGTTGGCTTGGGGGGGAATATACATGGTAATGACAATGATCGAAGAAAATTCTCTTGAGAGGTAATGCAGTCGGTATTTGATGGTATTCTGATCAGGCGAGAGAGAGAGAGAGAGAGAGAGAGAGAGAGAGAGAGAGAGGTGCTAGTCAGCAGCACTCTCTCTCTCTCTTCTCATCCCCCCTCCCTCTCTCTCTTTCTATTTATTCACTAGGGCTATGAATTGCCAGGGACCTCGCGACACGATATTATCACGATACTTAGGTGCCAATTCGATATGTATTGTGATTATGCATCAGAATTGTGATTCTATATGTATCACGATGTATCACGATTCTGAATGTAACGGCAATTTGATACTGTGATTTTATTGCAAACATAGGCTTATTGCTGACGTTGTCTTTTGCAGAGGGACAAGAAAGAGCCATGAGAAAACACGTTTTGATCAGTCATGGAAACAAAAGTGCTGAAAACATTTTGGATCACCATTTAAAAAGAAATGAGAAATACCAGAGTTTTGTGGGAGGTATAGCCGACTATCACTAGCTAACGTTAACTACCTAGCAAGAGAATCAATACATAGAAACTATATAATATAGTCAAAATGAATACTGCAATACTGTACTGCAGGGCTCTCCAACCCTGTTCCTGGAGAGCTGCCATCCTGTAGGTTTTCACTCCAAACCTAATCTAGCACACCTAATTCTAATAATTTGCTGGTTGATAAACTGAATAAGGTTAGTTACAACTAACGTTGGAGCAAAAACCTACAGGAGGGTAGCTCTCCAGGAATGAGGTTGGATAGCCCTGCTCTACCGTATCGATTTTTCCCCCATCCCTACTATTCACCCTCTGTAACAGTGTCTCACTCTTTCCTCTCATCCCCCCATCTTTCTCTTTCTTACCTACCCTCCAACACTGTCACTCTGTCCTCTCTTCTTCACAACCACATTTTTCATACCTCTGCCCATTTTCGGTCCCTTTCTCTCCCATTTTCCATCTTCATAATAGAAAGCTTTTGAGCTCTGAAAAGCGCCATAAAAGTTGCTATCCAATATCATTACTGTCATCATCCTGTGTTATTGTGAAATACTGATCCTGATTGAGCACACAATGTGTTTGTCCCACCTGATCTGAGGTCAGCCCTGCTGTATAGTGGTGCAATGGATGTGTTGTCTTATCCTAGAGATCCAATCTATAGCATTTCAAATGGGCACTGATCTCCGATGTCTTTTAGGTTCTACAAGGAGTACACATGAGGCTTTATTTGTCATGGATGTGGACTCCTGCTTGTATTTACGCTATAACGAGATGCACATTCATGGGTGACATTTTTGCAGAGTAAAAAAACAATGCTTGTCAAAATGGCACCCGCCTCACAGATACTGTGTGCGGCATTGCATCTGCATGATGAACGAACAATCCCCACAAGCGTCACAGAACAAGGGTTTTGAAATACATTTGATGACAATGTCACAGTCCCACTTTGACACTAACTTGATCGTTGTTTGACGTTTGCAAAATGGTACCCTTTGTATCAACCACGATTTCTATGTTTTTTATATTTTGTTGTTGGTCTTAATTTGCACTGGGTGTCTTGTTTGTGATAGAAAGCTTTGTGAATATTATAAACCACCTCACAATCCCAATCAGACCAGTCCTGGCCTCTGGTACAAATTAAAATGTAATCTGCAAAAGGAATACACAAAGAAATGTGTAAACATGGAAAGTGAACATTTGTAAAATAAATAAATAATAATAACAAATTGCCACTGAAAATCAAGGGGCAATACTTACGAACATAAGCAACCATTTAAATTTGAAACGTTTCTTAGGCTAAAAATGTCAATTATTTTACTTGCAGGTGACAGTTTGCTAAATTGTAGCTGGTCCCATCATAAAATGGCACACATTAGCCTTATGCTGACCTCACCAGGTGGCAGTGATTATATCTTGGAGCAAGTTCTGCATCAACCAATTAAAATCATTGACATAGTTGGACGTGTTCCAACACTTCATAATAGCGTCCTTAACATACTTCAGTTCAACAGCATCATTAAAGCAACTATCATGTGTATTTGAGTGACTGGTCAAATTGCTCTCTGTGTAAAGTGCCTAGTCTACGTAATTGTTGCAGATTGTGGCAAGGGTTCGAATCTCACATGAGTTTTTCCACCCCAACACATAAATGTTGAAAAGGGACGTAACCAACAGCTTGAAAATTAAGATTAAGAACTACTTTAATAAAGAGCTACCTCTTTCAGCCTTGCACACAAACACACTGGTCGTGTCCGAATACCCATACTTGTGTCCTAAATAGTAGGCCGTTTGAGTGTTTGGAAAAATTAAGTTTAATAGTAAGCGACATTTAAAAAATAAAGTTTACTTTAAATGCACAGATGTCTTACTCATTTCAGATTTGACAAGAGCTGATCAATTAGATATGGGGATGCGCTACCGAAATGAACAAATATCGGGAAACAACACAATTACGCATGACACATTCTCAGTATGTGAAAATAGAATGTTTAATATTAGAGATTTAAAAAATGTGGTATGGTCTAAATGCCAGGATGTTATACTCATTTCGGCTCTTCATCTGCTGTACTAGAATTCGATGCACACTTTTCCATAATGCATTGGAAGAGGTGGGCTTCGAGTGATAGTCCCTAGTTACCTTCAAGTACCAAAACTAGGCTACTTAATTGGGAAGATGCCAAAAGCTTCTGAGGTGGTGTTCAAATGTAGGCTAAATAGTTTTTGTTCTCCTAAAAATTCTTACGAGTATTGCATGTAGGACACATCTTTGGGAAAAAATAAATACAAATTGTTGCCCAAAGTGGTTCTGTTTTCTCACTGAAATGTGTTTCTCTACCTTTTGGCCTTTGTCAGAGATTTTAAACTAAATACTAAATCATCTTTTGATTTCTGTATGTGTCGGCATCGGGGACTCAGGATGTAGCTGGGTTATTGATTTGTTTTTGTTTTGTAGGCTAGGCTACCTATTTAAATTAATGGATAAAACCTTAGCAGTCATTCTGATCTCGTTCCCACTGATCAGTGCTTTAGTTTATTATGTTGCTGTCCAGCAGTTCTGAATTTCCGAAGCACCTGACATTTTCTGTGCATTAGCCTTTTGATTTGAGCATATGAAAAGTTTGTGTGTACTAAGCCATTTGCTTTAATTTATATATGTTACAGCACTTTGGTTTCAATAATAAATATGTTGAAATGGAACCAAATTATCTGTTTCTGTCTTCAGTCATTTTTAAATAGATAGATTTTATTTGACAAAGTCATCTAAATGTTAGTAGTAGCTAGTAGTCTAGTCAAGGATGCATCAATGCAATATCGACACATTACATTTTGTTACAGACCAAAAGTAAACTTGAATTTGTAGGTTTAAAATATCCCTATAGTGGCAGTGACCTATTTTAAGAAATGCCGTTGAGTTGGTGGATATAAAGTCTAAGATCTTTGATAGGCAGATGAAAAATTTGTTCCAGGGTATAATCACTGCCACCTGGTGAGGTTAACGTAGGGCTAACATGTGCCATGTCATCTAACAGGACAAGCTACATTTTAGTGTTATGTCACATGCAAGTAAATCTACGATTTGAATTGGCTGATATGCATTTGAAGCCCGGAGAAACTGTTTAAATTTAAACGGTTGCTTATGTTCAAGTATGGCCCCCAAGATTGTAAGATTGTCCTTTTGATTGGTTAGTTATTGAATGACTACTGTAAAACTATTTCTAAGTCGGTGTGTAAATGTTGTTACATACTGAAATCATGATGAGATTCGTTTTTTTTATCATCATTATAATCTTCATTAGCCATGGTTTCATGACTGCTGTTACTTGTTTTGTTTGGGTGTGTTCCATTATGCTGTAAATATTGTGTAAGGTGAGAATTCTGTAAAAAGAGTAAGACTATGTGAATAATAATTCTCCATTCCACACCTTCTTAGACCTGAGCATTTTTAGTCAACGGTGTGAGAAAGCTATACATTTCTATTGTTTCTTTATGTATTATTGCCTTAACCGTTTTAATAGTTGTCACATGTCCCATCACCTCAACAGGAGAGAAACTTGCTCCGGGGGCGAAGCTGCTCTTAATCATTAGAAGTGTAAAACACAAAACTGAACATAGATCAGTGTCAAGGTGCAACTTCATCCAACTGCAGGAGGCTCTGCAGTGATCAAAACGTCACAACGCTAAACCACCATGCAAACGGAATATTCATGGACTGAATTACTCCAAGTGAACTTATTTAAACCCAAGAGATGGAATAAAGAAAAATAAAGTGTAAACTTGTAAACAATGTTGTTCTTGATTAAATTCATATTAAAAAAATTATATAAAAAGCAAACCCCTTGTGTTCTTCTTTAAATGTCTCACTTTTCAAAAATATACAATTTTGAATTCTCTCATGTGTCTGGAAGTAGCTAGCAAGCTAGCCAACTTTGTTGAATAAGCATCAGCCAGAGTGTGACCGTGGCAATGAAGGTTCGATGTTGGATCTCTCTATGGGGCTAATAAGGGACCGTCAATAAATTACACAATGTATATAGTACAATATTTTAGTTTTCCTATTAAATCAATGTTGTATATGAATTTTTACAATTTATAGTTGGTTTGAGGTTTTAAGTATTTTAAATCAATGCCACATCAATCAATCAAATGTATTTATAAAGCCCTTCTTACATCAGCTGATGTCACAAAGTGCTGTACAGAAACCCAGCCTAAAACCCCAAACAGCAAGCAATGCAGGTGTAGAAGCACGGTGGCTGGGAAAAACTCCCTAGAAAGACCAGAACCTAAGAAGAAACCTAGAGAGGAACCAGGCTATGAGGGGTGGCCAGTCCTCTTCTGGCTGTGCCGGGTGGAGATTATAACAGAACATGGCCAAGATGTTCAAATGTTCATAGATGACCAGCAGGGTCAAATAATAATAATCAAAGTGGTTGTAGAGGGTGCAACAGGTCAGCACCTCAGGAGTAAATGTCAGTTGGCTTTTCATAGCCGATCATTCAGAGTATCTCTACCGCTCCTGCTGTCTCTAGAGAGTTGAAAACAGCAGGTCTGGGACAAGGTAGCACGTCCGGTGAACAGGTTAGGGTTCCATAGCCGCAGGCAGAACAGTTGAAACTGGAGCAGCAGCACAACCAGGTGGACTGGGGACAGCAAGGAGTCATCAGGCTAGGTAGTCCTGAGGCATGGTCCTAGGGCTCAGGTCCTGAGAGAGAGAGAGAGAGAGAGAGAGAGAGAGAGAGAGAGAGAGAGAGAGAGAGAGAGAGAGAGAGAGAGAATACTTAAATTCACACAGGACACCAGATAAGACAGGAGAAATACCACTAGCCCCCCGACACATGAACTATTTCAGCATAAATACTGAAGGCTGAGACAGGAGGGTTCGGGAGACACTGTGTCCCTGTCTGATGATACCCCCGGACAGGGCCAAACAGGCAGGATATAACCCCACCCACTTTGCCAAAGCACAGCCCCCACACCACTGGAGGGATCTTCAACCACCAACTTACTATCCTGAGACAAGGCCGAGTATAGCCCACGAAGATCTCCCCCACGGCACAAACCCAAGGGGGGGCACCAACCCGGACAGGAAGATCACGTCAGTGACTCAACCCACTCAAGTGGCGCACCCCTCCTAGGGATGGCATGGAAGAGCACCAGTAAGCCAATGACTCAGCCCCTGTAATAGGGTTTGAGGCAGAGAATCCCAGTGGAGAGAGGGGAACCGGCCAGGCAGAGACAGCAAGGCTGGTTCGTTGCTCCAGGGCCTTTCCCTTCACCTTGACACTCCTGGGCCAGACTACACTCAATCATAGGACCTACTGAAGAGATGAGTCTTCAATAAAACCTTAAAGGTCGAGACCGAGTTTGCGTCTCTCACATGGATAGGCAGACCATTCCATAAAAATGGAGCTCTGTAGGAGAAAGTCCTGCCTCCAGCAAATTCTAGGGACAGTAAGGAGGCCTGCATCTTGTGACCGTAGCATACGTGTAGTAGGTATGTATGGCAGGACCAAATCGGAAAGATAGGTAGGAGCAAGCCTATGTAATTCTTTGTAGGTTAGCAGTAAAACCTTGAAATCAGCCCTAGCCTTAACAGGAAGCCGTGTAGAGGCTAGCACTGGAGTAATATGATCACATTTTTTGGTTCTAGTCAAGAATCTATCAGCCGTGTTTAGCACTAACTGAAGTGTATGTCGTGCTTAATCTGGGTAGCTGGAAAGTAGAGCATTGCAGTCGTTTAACCTAAAATGACAAAATCATGGATTGATTTTTCTGCATAGTTTTGGGACAGAAAGTTTCTGATTTTTGCAATGTTACGTAGATGGAAAAAAACTGTCCTTGAAACAGTCTTGATATGTTCGTCAAAAAAAGAGATCAGGGTCCAGAGTAACGCCTAGGTCCTTCACAGATTTGAGACGACTGTACAACCATCAAGATAAATTGTCAGATTCAACAGAAGACCTCTGTTTCTTGGGACCTAGAACTAGCATCTCTGTTTTGTCCAAGTTTAAAAGTAGAACATTTGCCGCCATCCACTTCCTTATGTCTGAAACACAGGCTTCCAGGGAGGGCAATTTTGGGGCTTCACCATGTTTCATCGAAATGTACAGCTGTGTGTCGTCCGCATAGCAGTGAAAGTTAACAATATGGTTCCGAATGACATCACCAAGAGGTAAAATACAGTTGAAGTCGGAAGTTTACATACACCTTAGCCAAATACATTTAAACTCAGTTTCACAACTCCTGACATTTAATCCTAGTAAAAATTCCCTGTCTTAGGTCAGTTAAGAATGTGAAATGTCAGAATAATAGTAGAGATAATTATTTATTTCAGCTTTTATTTATTTCATCACATTCCCAGTGGGTCAGAAGTTTACATACACTCAATTAGTATTTGGTAGCATTGAATTTAAATGTTTTAACTTGGGCCAAACGTTTCGGGTAGCCTTCCACAAGCTTCCCACAATAATTTGGGTACATTTTGGCCCGTTCCTCCTGAGCAGTGGCTTCTTCCTTGCTGAGTGGCCTTTCAGGTTATGTAAATATAGGACTCGTTTTACTGTGGATATAGATACTTTTGTACCTGTTTCCTCCTGCATCTTCACAAGGTCCTTTGCTGTTGTTTGGGATTGATTTGCACCTTTCGCACCAAAGTACATTAATCTCTAGGAGACAGAACGCATCTCCTTCCTGAGTGGTATGACGGCTGCGTCGTCCCATGGTGTTTATACATGTGTACTATTGTTTGTACAGATGAACGTAGTACCTTCAGGCGTTTGGAAATTGCTCCCAAGGATGAACCAGACTTGTGGAGGTCTACAATTTTTTTTCTGAGGTCTTGGCTGATTTTGTAAAAATTTTCACATGATGTCAAGCAAAGAGGCACTGATTTTGAAGGTAGGCCTTGAAATACATCCACAGGTACACCTCCAATTGACTCAAATTATGTCAATTAGCCTATCAGAAGCTTCTAAAGCCATGACACATGACATTTTCCAAGCTGTTTATAGGCACAGTACAATTCTGACCCACTGGAATTGTGATACAGTGAACTATAAGTCAAATAATCTGTCTGTAAACAATTGTTGGAAAAATTACTTGTGTCATGCACAAAGTAGATGCCCTAACCGACATGCCAAAACTATAGTTTGTTAACAAGAAATGTGTGGAGTGGTTGAAAAATTTGTTTTAATGACTCCAACCTAAGTGTATGTAATCTTCCGACTTCAACTGTATATAGTGAAAACAATAGTGGTCCTAAAACGGAGCCTTGAGGAACACCGGAATTTACAGTTGATTTGTCAGAGGTCAAACCATCTACATAGTCAAACTGATATATTTCGGACAGATAAGTTCTAAACCAGGCCAGAACTTGTCCGTGTAGGCCAATTTGGGTTTCCAATCTCTCCAAAAGAATGTGGTGATCGATGGTATCGAAAGCAGCACTAAGGTGTAGGAGCACGAGGACAGATGCAGAGCCTCGGTCTGACGCCATTAAAAGGTCATTTACCACCTTCACAAGTGCAGTCTCAGTGCTATGATGCGGTCTAAAGCCAGACTGACTGATGCGTTTTGTATGCATTGTTTTGTCTTTAGGAAGGCAGTGAGTTACTGCGCAACAGTTTTTTCAAAATGTTTTGATTGGAATGTGAGATTTGATATAGGCCGATAGTTTTTTATATTTTCTGGGTCAAGGTTTGGCTTTTTCAAGAGAGGCTTTATTACTGCCAGTTTTAGTGAGTTTGGTACACATCTGGTGGATAGAGAGCCGTTTATTGTGTTCAACATAGGAGGGCCAAGCACAGGAAGCAGCTCTTTCAGGAGTTTAGTTGGAATAGGGTCCAGTATGCAGCTTAAAGGTTTAGAGGCCATGACTGTTTTCATCAATGTGTCAAGAGATATAGTACTAAACATTTTTAGTGTCTCCCTTGATCCTTGGTCCTGGGAGTGTTGTGCAGACTCAGGACAACTGTAATAAGGTGGGTGTAGCTGGTGTAGGTAGTCAGGTGCAGGAGAGCAGAGATGAGTGTACTAAGTACTTTTACTTAGGCAAATGTACAAAAACAGAATGCAATTGCATCATAAAACAAATGCCCAAAACCAAATAAGGCAGCATAAAGTACAAAATACACGTACAAAAATACTGTCTGAACAAAGCACGGGTGAAACATAACCCGGCGTAATGCAACATACCCAAACAAACAATTCCTGACACAGACATGGGGGGGACTAAGGGTTAAATAGACAACAGTAATGAGGGAAAATAAAAACCAGGTGTGTGGAAAAACAAGACAAAACAAAACAAAAAATGAAAGGTGGAACAGCAATGGCTAGAAGACCGGTGACGTCGACCGCCGACCGCCACCCGAACAAGGAGAGGAACCGACTTCGACGGAAGTCGTGACAACAACTGAGCTTTGGAGGAATACGCAGATTTAAAGAGGAGTCTGTGATTTGCTTTCTAATGATCATGATCTTTTCGTCAAAGTTGTTAATGAATTTATCACTGCTGAAGTGAAAGCCATCATCTTTTGTGGAATGCTGCTTTTTAGTTAACTTTGCGACAGTATCAAAAATAAATGTTGGATAGTTCTTATTTACTCAATTAAGATGGAAAAATAGGATGATCAGGCAGCAGTGGGGGCTATTCGATTCCACACGGACTTGTCTTTCCAAGCTAGTCGGAAGACTTTCAGTTTGGTGTAGCGCCATTTCCGTTCCAATTTTCTGGAAGTTTGCTTCAGAGCTCGGGTATTTTCTGTATACCAGGGAGCTAGATTCTTATGACAAATGTTTTTAGTTTTTTGTTGCATCTACGGTATTACGCAAGGTTAAATTGAGTTCCTCAGTTGGGTAACTTCTTAGGGAGCGGCAGCTGAGGTGTCGGTTTTGGAGAGTCTGGCGTGCCCAAAGTAAAAGCCACTCAGGCCCAGAAACCAGAAAATGCACATAATTAGTACTATTGGATAGGAAACACTCTGAAGTTTCTAAAACAGTTAAAATATTGTCTGTGAGTATAACAGAACTGATATAGCAGGCAAAAACCAGAGGATTTTCTGTCCTGGAAAAAGTGTTTTTGACACATTGCCTCATTTTGAACCCCTCCCTATTGAAAACAGCCATATCTGGGAGTAAGATTGCAGTACCTATTGCTTCCACTGGATGTCAACAGTCTCTAGACAGTGTTTGGTGATGTTAGGTTGCTCTGGATGGTAAAAGAAGAAGAATTTCGAACTAGTCACAGGATGTAAACAGAAGAGGCGCGTTCACGGGCTCACTCGCGCTGTGGTTTTTTCCTTTCCTATCGTCCAGTTTATAATCCGGTTGAAATATTATAGTAAATATACATAAAAGTGTTCCTAAGGATACATTATCAATTATGTTTGATTGTTCTTGGACAAGTGTATAGGTATAGGTTGAACGCGTTCTCTTCACTGCTCAATGGGCGAGTGGACGCTGTATTTTATGAACATAACGCGCCAACCAAACAGAGATTTATGGATATAATAAATGACTTTTTCTAACAAAAGAACAATTGGATGTCTTCGTTCGCTAGCGCCCCACTGCTCCCTAAGTAGTTAACTGATTTTTGTACTCTGACGTCCTTGGGTAGGTGGAGGGAGTCTGGAAGGGCATCTAGGAATCTTTGGGTTGTCTGAGAATTTATAGCACAACTTTTTAGGATCCTTGTTTGGGGTCTGAGCAGATTATTTGTTGCGATTGCAAATGTAATAAAATGGTGGTCCGATAGTCCTGGATTATGAGGAAAAACATTAAGATCCACAACATTTATTCCACGGGACAAAACTAGGTCCAGTGTATGACTGTGGCAGTATGTAGGTCCGGAGACATGTTGGACAAAACCAATTGAGTCGATGATGGCTCCGAAAGCCTTTTGGAGTGGATCTGTGGACTTTTCCATGTGAATATTAAAGTCACAAAAAATTTGAATATTATCTGCCATGACTACAAGGTCCGATAGGAGTTCAGGGAACTCAGTGAGGAACGCTGTATATGGCCCAGGAGGTCTGTAAACTGTAGCTATAAAAAGTGATTGAGTAGGCTGCATAGATTTCATGACTAGAAGCTCAAAAGACGAACACGTCGGGGTTTTTTTGTAAATTGAAATTTGCTATCGTAAATGTTAGCAACACCTCCGCCTTTGCAGGATGCACGGGGGATATGGTCACTAGTGTAACCAAGAGGTGAGGCCTCATTTAACAGTAAATTCATCAGGCTTAAGCCATGTTTCAGTCAGGCCAATCCCATCAAGATTATGATCAGTGATTTGTTCTTTGATTACAACTGCCTTGGAAGTGAGGGATCTAACATTAAGTAGCCCTATTTTGAGATGTGAGGTATCACAGTCGCTTTCAATAATGGCAGGAATGGATGAGGACTTTATTCCAGTGAGATTGCTAAAGCGAACACCGCCATGTTTAGTTTTGCCCAACCTAGGTTGAGGCACAGACATGGTTTTAATGGGGATAGCTGAGCTGACTGCACTGACTGTGCTAGTGACAGACTCCACTAAGCTGCCAGGCTGGCTAACAGCCTGCTGCCTGGCCTGCACCCTATCTCATTGTGGAGCTAGGGGCGTTAGAGCCCAGTCTATGTTCGTAGATAAGATGAGAGCACCCCTCCAGCTAGGATGGAGTCCATCACTCCTCAGCAGGCTCCTGACTGTGCTAGTGGCAGACTCCTGTTTTTGGGTGAGTCCCAGAAAGAGGGCCAATTATCTACAAATTCTATCTTTTGGGAGGGGCAGAAAACTGTTTTCAACCAGCGATTGAGTTGTGAGACTCTGCTGTAGAGCTTATCACTCCCCCTAACTGGGAGGGGACCAGAGACAATTACTCGATGCCGACACATCCTTCTAGCTGATTTACACACTGAAGCTATGTTGCGCTTGGTGACCTCCTAACACCGTTGGTGCCGACATGGATAACAATATCCCTATTCTTGCCAGTTTTAGCCTTAGCCAGCACAGCACCATCTTCAGATTAGCCTTAACGTCGGTAGCCCTGCCCCTGGTAAACAGTGTATGATCGCTGGATGATTCGTTTTAAGTCTAATAATGGAATCGCCAATGACTAGGGTTTTCAATTTGTCAGTGCTAATGGTGGGAGGCTTCGGCGTCTCAGACTCCGTAACGGGAGGAGGAGAGACCAGAGAAGGCTCGGCCTCTGACTCCGACCCGTTGCTTAATGGGGAGAACCGGTTGAAAGTTTCTGTTGGCTGAGTGAGCGACACCGGTTGAGCATTCCTACAGCATTTCCCTCCAGAAGACATGAGAAAATGTACCGGCTGCGGGGACTGTGCGAGGGGATTTATACTACTATCTGTATTGTTAGGTTCTTTTTTTTCAGAGTAAATAACTCACGGACACTAGAGAAGCTCAACCAAGTTGAATTCTTCCCAAAGGGTCGTTACAGCTGTAATTCAGACAACCCAACATTTCTCACCATCACCATTACCCCTTTCAAACACGTGATTAAAAAAAAGATGTTAAATCAAAAATAAACAAATTCGAATAACTAATCAACTTAGAATTACAACTAACTCCATATGGAAATAATAATCTCCTAAAGTAATGGTACAATTTGAAGAGACTGGTGTTTCTCATTAATTTTATAATTAAATCCCCCTGTTCTGTTAATTTCCAGTGAGGTTGATCATTCCTCACAAGGAATTCTAGGAACGTGGCATTCGACACCATTAAAATGTTTCCTCTCCATTTCTTTCCCTGTCCTTCAGAAACCATTAAATTGTTGTTTTAATCCACCCCATCCTTTATTTAGAATGTACTACCCTTAGACACGGTGACGTTGTCCCTCCACCGAGTCTAACGATTCACTGGTCTCCTTTCCCCCATGGTTCTCCATAACCACCACACCACATGAAACAATTAAAAGTTAATTTTAGGTTTGGTAACCCCTATACCAATTCCTCGTGACCCCCGTTCATTTTAGGTTAGGTAACCCCTATACTAATTCCTCGTGACCCCTCCACCCTTTCGTACATTCTAGAAATCTATTTCAGAATAATACGACATAAAATGTAAATGTATTTAATATTAAAACCACATAAAATGACTCATGAGATCAAAAAATCCCAAGGCCTTCTATGTTTGCAAGGAGTGTTTGGCCATATAATTTAAATGTGTTACCTTTAGAATCCATTCCCCTGGCATTTCGTCTATAATCTTAAATCCAAAATACGTTTTCCTGTGGCAAATTTGGCAAATTTCTCATTGTAAGGAATCCGCAATATTTAATCCCTGTGCTCTACTAAAAAGTTAAGTAAAACGTGATCTCATACGTCTTCCTTCACATAGAAACTGTAATCTCTATGAACCACTTATCGATCGAACAGAGACTATACACCGCTAGGTGAAAGTTCCATTCCTGCTACTTTCCGGAGGATTTGTTGTTGCGCTTTTGAAAAATAATGCAAATGCTTGCCTGGCAGCATTTTCTCAGAATACAGCAGGCTCCATACCCACTTTACATTCCCTTTTCCAATGACCAATAGCCTCACACCTAAAACAGGACTCGGTCTCCCTACGCTTTGATGCTTTTCCGCTACGTTTCTTAGTCTTATCTTGGCCATTGAAACTATAGTTAATGCTTTTCTCTATGGCCCTATTAACCCCTCGCACGTCTGCGAGGTAAGCGGAGTTATATTCCACTCTCAAAACATCTTCTTGAATTAAATCTACCACCCCCGCAATTACCGTTTTGATCACAGGGTTCAAACCTGCCATCAAAATGAATACACTCCCGTTCCCAGTCCTTCTGTAGTAGCGTACTGGTACTCATTCTGGGTTTATCGTGATGCATTTTTTGTTGATAGAATGCTGACATCAACACGCTGCTTTTGATTCTGATGTCTTTATGCCAAGTCATAATTGCCTCCCTGAATTCTTTATTTGATTTGAATTCACCGTCAGCAGGAACATGTTATCCAATTTTATCTATTTTGCTAAATTTTTCCCATATTCCAGCCGAATTGGTAGAATGCTTGTGCGCTTCTTTCAGCGCCTCCATGGCTTTATTAAAATCTGCTAGCTCTATATTACAGGGATAAACGGAGCCGTTTGTCGCCATATCAATAGTTATTATTCCCTAACCTTATTCCCTATTATTCCCGACGGTGTTCAGGGTATTTTATATTTCCTCACTCCCGTCTATAATACACACCTTCTATTAACTAATTTCTAAGATAGCACTACACACTTACCTGGATAATATTTAATTGGTCACGGCACTTAATACCTTGTATTAGAACCGATACCATAGCCTCTGCAAATTTATTACTGTAGAATACGGAGAGGACTTTATGTCCTATTCCAGTACTTCCTCAAATATCACTATTATTGATAACCCTTCTAGAACTCTCCTCTTAAAAAAAAACACTCACTGCAACTGGGACTTTTGTCCCTTTTACAGATCTCGCAGGAGAATACCCCAACTCGGGACCTATCCTCAAAGGAACCTACCCTTCACTTATATTAGCCTGGCTCTTATATTTTTATCTGGATCTCGCAGAGGAAAAACCTCCACTTGGGACCTATCCTTACGGAACCTACCCTATACCAGATATTTACGACCGGTAGTTTACACAATGTGCCTACAGAATTAAACTTAGGCTCTCCAGGTCCGTATCCTATAATTAGTTCAGCCAACGATTCTCATCTCCCCAAGATGTCAAAATGAATGAAAACAGATAAAGGAACTAGCCTACCTTGTTTGTTGCCAGCTCTGCTCCACTGATCTGGACTCTTTGGTTTTACTACAAATTGTGGTGAATCCTGCCGACAACGCCATCTGTTAGGTTCTTCTTTTTCAGAGTAAATAACTCACGGACACTAGAGAAGCTCAACCAAGTTTAATTATTCCCAACGGCTCGTTTACAGCTGTAATTCAGACAACCCAACATTTCTCACCATCACAGGTATATATATCCCCCTTAAGACACTCCTCCTCTCCAATCCTTACATCTTATGGTTCCACAGGAAGATAACCCTTATCTTCAGGGCATCTGACCTGACCCCCTGACCTCAATCCTGACCTTTCATCCTTTCCTACACTTAAATTACCCTTGCCTAACGATTGCATCTGAAGCTGGGCTTGCAGCACAGCTATCCTCGCCATAAGGCGATCGTTCTCCTGTATATTATGAGTACAGCGACTGCAATTAGAAGTCATAATGTTAATGTTAGTGATGGGTCGTTTGTGAACGAGTCGGCTTTAAGAGCCGGCTCTTGTAGGTGAGCGTTGGGAGCCGGCTCGCATATCAGAAGAGCCGAATCTATTTATAAAACTATTTAAAAAATTAAGTTATGAATAATCAAAATATTTAAATGTATAGAATTAACTAATTCAAAGAACGAAAAAATACATATAATAATAATAACAATATAGGCCTAAATGCTCAAGCGCACACATTCGTTCTGACTGTCTGCTCAGACTAACAGCCTCACCTGTTGTTCCCGTCAATCAGACACGCAGTCAACCAATGAACCAAAGATGTGTGAGGGAGGGCCGAGCCAACCCTCACAGTCACACACTTAGCAGCCGAGGAGAGAGAGGAAGGACAGCTGTGAAAACAACAGCTGGATAATGAGTCGGATGCACAGTAGCATTTTGGATGCATTGTAATAATATAGACAATGTTAGAGCACAGTGAAGAATTTTCCAAAACAAAATCTCATATAAAGAGGGTTCTATGCGCAACCTACACTGGCATATGCAAACTGTGCACCCAACTGTGAAGCTAGCTGTAGCGGAGCTTCGAGAAACTAGCGGGCCTGCTAGTGATAGTGGTGGAGCCAGCACCTCCACACGTGGAGATGTATCCACTCAGTCAAGGCCTACTCCGCGACCCACAGCAACGCAGTCTTCTATGGACCAGTTTATGCCAAAGTCTATGTCTGTAGCAAAAGAAGGCCAAATTGATATTGCATTGACTAAAATGATTGCCACCGATTTCCAGCCATATTGGATTTCCAGCCATATTCGATCGTGGAGGACAGAGGTTTTAGAAATTATAGCAATAGTCTAAATCCAATGTACACAATTCCAAGCAGGAAATCCCTTTCAAAATCACTTATTCCACAACTGTACGAGAGCACACAGGCTTCAGTGCGGGAAAGAGTCCAAAAAGCTACTGCAGTTTGCCTTACCACTGACTGCTGGACATCAAGGGTAACCACTTCTTACATGTCAGTTACATGTCACTTCATTGAAGATTTTTTCAATGTCTTACTGTCTTCTGGACTGCTTTGAGTTCAGCGACAGACACACCTCAGGTGTGCACAGAGTCCTGGAACCCTTTGAGCAGGTCACTGTGGAGATCAGTGGAGAGAGGTACAGTAAGCAGTTATTACTACATCATTATTTAATCCAGTATTATATATGTATATGAGCAGTAGATGAGAATGTAGTATCAGTAGACAAAACATGAACCTGAACTAATAAGTTACTGTTCTCTCTTTTCAGCTATGTGATGCCTCAAAAAGTATACTCCTGTGTAAGGGTCTGCAGTGAATCACAGCCAGCTGCCAGAGAGAAGCAAATGTAACCACAGGACATGTGACAGAGTTGATGGCCATCCTATGTTCATCAATGGACAGAGATTTCCACAGAATGGAATATAATTACGTGCTATCAGAAACCGCTGGTTTAAGAAGTTAGCCTTCAGTGATGCCAGAGCGATTGATGAGGCTCTTCAAAGAATAACCTCAGCAACAGGGAGGGACAGACCCAGCAGTCAGCTGGCTCAGGCACCAGGGAGACAGGAAGAAGAGGGATCAGATGGAGCAGAAGCACCAGCAGTAGTGCCACAAACGTCTGCTGTTTGGATGCTGTTTGACAAGAGAGCAACTGGGGATGCAGCACAAAGGAATCCCTCAGCAGATGCTATAATGGAGGTCCGATCCTATTTGGAGGAGCCCCTCCTCCAAAGCTCTGCAGATCCTCTGAGCTGGTGGAAGAACAAGGCCTCTGTCTACCCTACCCGCGGCTTACTATAGTCATGACAGGGCGACTCTGCATAGTGGCCACATTCTTTCCCTCTGAGAGGGACTTCTCGAAAACGGGACAAATAATTACTGAGAGAAGAAACCGCATCAGCCCCTTGAAAGTGAGGCAGCTTGCATTTCTGAATGCAAATCTCTCATAAAAGCAAAACATGGTCAGCATTGCTGTGTGCTGCTGGTTATAACATGGCAATGAAGAAGAGAGAGAAAAGAGGGACCAGTTTAATGTTTTAGGTGGGATGCTGCAGTTTTGCAAATTGTTATTTATTTTTCTTTGATATGGTGCCAAAATTACTATTATGCTGTTCAGATTGTATTCATTTTGAATGGTTAGATTTATATGCACTTTGTTTGTATACATAAAAAAATTATACTTTAAATGCAAATGTTTAATAGCATTCTTTTTCATAACAAACCAATGCATTTTTAAATACATTGTGGTTAAGGTAGAGTATGATTTAATTTAATAATTTAATTAGAATTGTTTAAACACCAATCATAGTCAAACTATCGCAAACTGTTTGACTCGAAAAAAAACAAAACATTTTTTTTAAGACACGTTTGGGAGCCAAAAGAGCCAGCTCTTTTGAGCTGAGCCGAACGAGCCGGCTCACTGAAAAGAGCCAGAATGCCTATCACTAGTTAATGGTACTACTTAGCTTCGACTGGTGGAGGTCCTGACGAACCACGTCCAGATGAAGCGTCCAGGGTGAAAAAGTTGAATGAAAAAAGTTGAGCAAGGGAAAAAATACAAATATAAAACGGCAATTAAAAAGTAAAAAACGTAAAGTTGGCAGGTAGCAAAGTAAGGTTGGTTTCATAGGCTGAAACCAGAAAAGTTGAAAACGCATCATGATGCAAAACGAATGATGTGTCCGGTCGAATATCTTGAAAACTTGAGTGCTGACATGAAAAACATTGAGTGGATTTTCCTTCACAGCCATCTAGTGGCCACAATATATGAATGACACACAATATTTGGTTCAGGACTCCAGCACCTCAGGTGGCAGTAAACACTTCTTCTAAATCAAAATAATTTCTCTACCATAAGCAGCCTCCAACGTTGTTTTTGGCAGAACGTCGAACCGGCCGCACAACCGCAGACCACATGTAACCACGCCAGCCCAGGACCTCCACATCCAGTTTCTTCCCCTGCGGGATCATCTGAGACCAGCCACCCGGACAGCTGATGAAACTGAGTAGTATATCTGTCTATAATAGAGCCCTTTTGTGGGGAAAAAAACCCTGCCCAGTCATGTGAAATCCATATATTAGGACCTACTGAATTGACTGATTTCCTCATATGAACTGTAACTCAGTAAAATCATGGAAATTGTTGAATGTTGCATTTATATTGTTGTTCAGTATAGAAATCTTTGCTGCTTTATTTAAAATGAAATACAAATATCGCTCATTTACATAAGTATTCACACCCCTGAGTCAATACCTGATAGAATTACCTTTCGTACCATTTACAGCTGTGAGTCTTTCTGGGTAATTCTGTAAGAGCTTTGCATGGCTGGATTGTACAATATTTGGCAATTATTATTTTTAACCCTTTCGTGCCTGGCGGAACATATTTTACTGGACCATGACCTCAGTGTGCATAAATGAGAAAAATGTGCTGGTGTCAAGCATATGAAAACATGATATATATTTTAATAGCTGAGAAACAAATCTTTCAAATGATATGACATAGAACAGCACCACATCAAATTGTAATCAGTCAAGAAAAACACCTGTGAAAATGTGTATGCTTTTCTCCCAAACAGCTGCCATTTACAAAACAATTATTATTTTACCTTTATTTTGACAGGGAAGACATATTGAGGTCTAGGTCTTTTTTCCAAATGCACCCTGTATATTACAATATAAATTACACTTCGGAAAGTATTCAGACCCCTTGACTTTTTCCACATTGTTACGTTAGAGCCTTATTCTAATATGGATTAAATAAAATAAAATCCTCAGCAATCTACACACAATACCCCATAATGACAACATGAAAACTGGTTTTTAGACATGTTTTAGACCTCCATCATTCTTAAAATGGAAGAAGTTTGGAACCACCAAAACTCTTCCGAGAGCTGGGCGCCTGGCCAAACTGAGGAATTGGGGGAGAAGGGCCTTAGTCAGGGAGGTGACCAAGAACCCAATGGTCACTCTGACAGAGCTCTAGAGTTCCTCTGTGGAGATGGGAGAACCTTCCAGAAGGACAACCATCTCTGGAGCACTCCACCAATCAGGCCTTTATGGTAGAGTGGCCAGACGGAAGCCACATGACAGCACGCTTCGAGTTTGCCAAAATTCACCTAAAGACTCTCAGACCATGAGAAAAGATTCTCAGGCCTGATGAAACCAAGATAAACTCTTTGGCCTGAATGCCAAGTATCACGTCCGTAGGAAACCTGGCACCATCCCTACGGTGAAGCATGGCGTTGGCAGCATCATGCTGTGGGGATGTTATTCAGCGGAGGTGACTGGGAGAGTAGTCAGGATCGAGGCAAAGATGAACAGAGGAAAGTACAGAGTAATCCTTGAAGAAAACCTGTTCCAGAGCGCTCAGACAAATTCTAAAACACAGTTTTTGCTTTGTCATTATGGGGTATTGTGCGTAGATTCATGAGGAATAAAGGTGTAACGTAACTAAATGGGGAACAAGTCAAGGGGTCTGAATACTTTCCGAATGCACTGTGTGTTTGTGAGTGTTTGTGTGTATATATGTATGTACGTATATACACTATTATATATAGTAAATATACACACACACACACACACACACACACACACACACACACACACACACACACACACACACACACACACACACACACACACACACTACCAGTCAAAAGTTTGGACACCTACTCATTCAAGGGTTTTTCTTTATTTTTAAAATGTTCTACATTGTAGAATAGTGAATACATCAACATTATGAAATAAGACATATGGAAACATGTAGTAACACAAAATATAGTTCATATTTTAAATTCCCTTTGCCTTGATAACAGCTTTGCACACTGTTGGCATTCTCTCAACCAGCTTCATGAGGAATGCTCTTTCAACAGTCTTGATGGAGTTCCCACATATGCTGAGCACTTGTTGGCTGCTTTTCATTCACTCTGCAGTCCAACTCATCCCAAACCATCTTTATTGGGTTGTGGTTGGGTGATTGTGGAGGCCAGGTCATTTGATGCAGCACTCCATCACTCTCCTTTTTGGTCAAATAGCCCTTACACAGTCTGGAGTTGTGTTGGGTCATTTTCCTGTTGAAAAACAAATGATAGTGGGACTAAGTGCAAACTAGATGGGATGGCGTATTGCTGCAGAATGCTGTGGTAGTCATGCTGTTTAAGTGTGCTATGAATTCTAAATAAATCATCGACAGTGTCACCAACAAGAAACCCCACACCATCACACCTCCTCCTCCATGCTTCACGGTGGGAACCACACATGCAGAGATCATCCGTTCACCTACTCTGCGTCTCATAAAGACATGGCGGTTGTAACAAAAAATCTCACATTTGGACTCATCAGACCAAAGGACAGATTTCCACCGGTCTAATGTCCATTGCTCGTGTTTCTTGGCCCAAGCAAGTCTCTTCTTATTGGTGTCCTTTTGTAGTGGTTTCTTTGCAGCAATTCAACCATGAAGGCCTGATTCACCCAGTCTCCTCTGAACAGTTGATGTTGAGATGTGTCTGTTACTTGAACTATGTGAAGCATTTATTTGGCCTGCAATTTGAGGTGCAGTTAACTCTAATGAACTTATCCTCTGCAGCAGAGGTAACTCTGGGTCTTCCTGTCCTGTTTGTGATCCTCATGAGAGCTCGTTTCATCATAGCGCTTGATCGTTTCTGCGACTGCACTTGAAGAAACGTTTAAAGATCTAGAAATTTTCCGGATTGACTGACCTTCATGTCTTAAAGTAATGATGGACTGTCGTTTCTCTTTGCTTATTTGAGCTGTTCTTGCCATAATATGGACTTGGTCTTTTACCAAGTAGCACTATCTTCTGTATACCACACCCTACCAACTGATTGGCTCAAATGCATTAAGAAGCAAAGCAATTCCACAAATGTACTTTTAACAAGGCACACCTGGTAATTGAAATGCATTCCAGGTGATTACCTCATGATGATGGTTGAGAGAATGCCAAGAGTGTGCGCGCAAAGCTGTCATCAAGGCAAAGGGTGGCTACTTTGAAGAATCTCAAATATATTTTGATTTGTTTAACACTTTTTTGGTTACTAGATGATTCCATGTGTGTTATTTCATAGTTTTGATGTCTTCACTATTATTCTACATTGTAGAAAATTGTAAAAATTAAAAATGAGTAGGTGTTCTTAAACTTTTGACAGGTACTGTATATACACACATTAGAATACAAAAACAGTCGTGGTAAGCACAAAAACATCACAAATCACCCAGGAAAACAGTTACATTCATCAACAAATAAATTCTCAATCAATGTTTTAAGTTGCCTGAACGGCACCAGAACATCAAGTTGAAATGTATTTAGAATTTTGTTCCAGAAATACGGTGCATTAATACTAAAAAGGATATTTACCTAGCTCAGTGGAGACCCTAGGAACCTCAAGTGTTAACCAATCCTGTGAACAGGCAACTCAGGTGTGTATACTTCAACAGCAAAGTTAGATAAGACAGAAGTTTATGAAGTAGAGCCTTGTAAACAAAAAGGGCGTAATGTAGAGATCTATGGGTCTTTAGCGACATCCAGCCAACCTTTTTATACAGGATACAGTGATGAGTATCAAAACTGTAACCTGTAAGACTGATCGTGGACTAGAGGAAAGGAGGGCCGAACACATCGCCATTCACATCAATGGGACTGAAGTGGAGCGGGTTGAGAGTTTCAAGTTCCTTGGTGTCCACATCACCAACAAACACACCAAGACAGACCAAGACAGTTGTAAAGAGGGCACGACAACACCTTTTCCCCCTCAGGAGACTGAAAGGATTTGGCATGGGTCCCCAGATCCAGTTCTACAGCTGCACCATCGAGAGCATCCTGACTGGTTGCATCACCGCCTGGTATGGCACCTGCTCGGCATCTGACCGTAAGGCGCTACAGAGGGTAGTGCGTACGGCCCAGTACATCACTGGGGCCAAGCTTCCTGCCAACCAGGACCTATATAGAAGGCGAGGTCAGAGGAATGCCCCCAAAAATTTCAAAGACTCCAGTCACCCAAGTCATAGTTTGTCCTCTCTGCTACCGCATGGCTCTTTAACAGCTTCTACCCCCAAGCCATAAGACTGCTGAACTATTAATCAAATGGTCACCCGGGCTATTTACATTGACACCCCCCCCCAACCCCCTTTGTTTTTACACTTCTGCTACTTGCTGTTTATTATCTATGCATTGTCACTTTATCCCTATCTATATGTACAAAATACTAGCCCGGTACCCCCTGTATATAGCCTCGTTATTGTGTAACTTTCTTTTATACTTTAGTTTATTTAGCAAACATTTTCTTAACTCAATTTCTTGAACTGCATTGTTGGTTAAGGGCTTGTAAGTGAGCATTTCATGGTAAGGTCTACACCTGAATTCGGCGCATGTGACAATTTTTTTTTCATTTGAACAAACAAAGGGCACTATGGCATCCAAAGGTTTAAGAGTAGTAGCAGCTGCACTTTGATAAATACTGTATCACCATAATCAAGAACAGATAAAAATGTTGACTGAATAATCTACCTCCTACTGCTTAGAGAAAGGCATGATATGTTTCTCTCGAAAAAGCCAACTTTAAATCTTAGCTTATTAACCAGCTCATCTATAGGTTTTTTTAAATGTCAAATCCATATCAATCCAAGTGCCTAAGTATTTATATGTGGGAACATGTTCAGTTGGAAAACCATTCATGGGTGAACATGTAATTAATCTGAAAGTTTAAAAACCCAGTGGTGTAAAGTACCTAAGTAAAAAAAAAAAAAAAAAGTATTACTTGGGGGTATCTGTACTTTACTATTTATATTTCTGACAACTTCTACTTTACTACATTCCTAAAGAAAATAAATGTACTTTTTATTCCATACATTTTCTCTGACAACCAAAAGCACTAGTTACATTGACAGGGAAATGGTCCAATTCAAGCACTTATCAAGAGAACATCCCTGGTCATCCCTACTGCCTCTGATCTGGCGGACTCACTAAAAACAAATGCTTTGTTTGTAAATTAATGTTAGAGTGTTGTAATGTGCCCCTGGCTAACACCAGTCTCAACGTCAACAGTGAAGAGGCGATTCCGGGTTGCTGGACTTCTAGGCAGAGTTGCAAAGAAAAAGCCATATCTCAGACTGGCCAATAAAAAGAAAAGATTAAGATGGGCAAAAGAACAGACACTGGACAGAGGAACTCTGCCTAGAAGGCCAGCATCCCGGAGTCGCCTCTTCACTGTTGACGTTGAAACTGGTCTTTTGCGGGTACTATTTAATGAAGCTGCCGGTTGAGGACTTGTGAGGCGTCTGTTTCTCAAACTAGATACTTTAATCTACTTGTCTTCTTGCTCAGTTGTGCACCGGGGCAGCCCACTCCTCTTTCTATTCTAGTTAGAGCCAGCTGTTCTGTGAAGGGAGCAGTACACAGCGTTGTACGAGATCTTCAGTTTCCTGCCAATTTCTCACATGGAATAGCCTTCATTTCTCAGAACAAGAATAGACTGACGAGTTTCAGAAAGAAAGATCTTTGTTTCTGGCCATTTTGAGCCTGCAATCGAACAGGCTCAAATGCTGATTCCCCAGATAATCAACTAGTTTAAAGAAGGCCAGTTTTATAGTTTCTTTAATCAGAACAAGCTGTGGTAAATCTGTTTCCAGCTACAATAGTCATTTACAATATTAACAATATCTACACAGTATTTCTGATCATTGGATGTTATTTTAATGGACAAAAGTGCTTTTCTTTCAAAAACAAGGACATTTTTAAGTGACCCCAAACTTTTGAATGGTAGTGTACATGTGTGTAGAGTGCGTGTCTTGTCATGTCTTCATGTATGCGTGTCTGTCCCTTTGTGTGTGTCTCTTCACAGTCCCCGCTGTTCCATAAGGTGTATTAGTTTTTTTTATCGGATTTTACTGCTTGCGTCAGTTACCTGATGTGGAATAGAGTTCTAAGTATCCATGGCTCTACATTTACACATTTAGCAGTGGCAGCATTTCCTTTCCAAACTGTACATTTTTCGTGCAATTGTATTTAGAAATTTGCCAAAGGCAAACTGACAGCCGCAACCAACCATAAACATAATTCATAGATGGCAGTTCCCATTCACGTCAAGGCTGGCAGCTATTGCTAGTGAACCCATGAGTTTAACAGTCAACTCTGTGGCAGGGTTATAGGTTCCAAAACCCTTCTATGAGTGCACAAAACATTAGGAACACTTGCTCTTCACATAAAATAGACTGACCAGGTGAATCCAGGTGAAAGCTATGATTGCTTATTGACATTTCAATCAGTGTAGATGAAGGGTAGGAGACAGGTTAAATATGGATTTTTAAGTCTTGAGACAATTGTGACAGATTGGCCTGGGTGGCAGGTAGCCTAGAGCTTAAGAGCATTGGGTCTGTAACTCAAAGGTGCTGGTTTGAATCCCCAAGCCGACTAGGTGAAAAATCTGTCTGTGCCCTTGAGAAAGGCTCTTAACCCTAATTGTTGCTCTGGATAAGAGTGTCTGCTAAAGGTATGTGTGCCATTCAGAGGGTGAATAAGCAAGACAAAAGATTTAAGTGCCTTTAAACAGGGTATGGAAGTATTTTTTATTTTTTTTACACTCAACAGCCAGCCAACTTGACACAACTGTGGGAAGCATTGGAGTCAACATGGGCCAGCATCCCTATGAATGGTTTTGACACCTTGTTGAGTCCATGCCCAGACAAATTGAGGCCGCCTGAAGGCAAAAAGAACTGCAACTCAATATTAGAATGGTGTTCTTAATGTTTTGTACACTCAGTGTACGTCGACGGCCATAACGCAACAAGCTGTTCCACAAGGAGGAATAGGAGTGGGAAAAAGGTACTTGTACATTGACAAGCACACCAAAGACGACATTAACAATAATTAATAAGATAAAAGACAGCACATCTAAAAGCCTATTTCACACCATAGCCTGCTGAAATTTTCATTTTGGCACAAATTAAAACGTGGCCCTGACTACCCATGGATTGATTTTTCAGCGTTGTCTTAAGAGTTCAGTGTTCGACTAAACAAGTGCGACATGCACACACAGTTACAAGCCTGCTCGAGTTAGCGGCAGGCGGGCGGACGATCAATATCTACCATCATAGTTTGATTGCAGCCTGACCTGGAATATGAAGCTAATTGAAACTGACTAGCTTTAAAACCCTGAGTAGATCCAGCTTGCTTTATGGTTTACCAAGCACATTTGTGTTCTTTTGTCTGGATTTTATAAGTGCAGGTCTATCACAAGTGGTGCATGTTAGGAACTACGACACTGGGAGAGGTGATGAAAGGCGGTGTTTTTTCAATAAGGAAGACTGTAGTCTGTAGTTTTGGACTGCAGATGGGTCAATCCAGTGGTCAGGAAATAGTTGATTAGGGTGCTTTGGAATGGAAGGAGGTCTCCTGAGAAGGTCTGGAGAAGGGGGATAGGATCGAGTGGGGACCTGGTTGGATGTCACAAGTTTCAGGACGTCATCTGGAACGAGGAAGACATGTTACTTTCTTTCTCTGAATTAACAAGGTGGGTTTGGGACTGATAATCTCTGCATGAGGTTTAGTGATGGATGCTATAAACCTTTATTAGAGAAGTAGGGCCAGAAGCCCTGTACTACAAGATTTGTATTTATTTTATTTTATTTCACCTTTATTTAACCAGGTAGGACAGTTGAGAACAAGTTCTCATTTACAACTGCGACCTGGCCAAGATATAGCAAAGCAGTGCGATATCCATGGGATAAACAAACGTATAGTCAATAACACAATAGAAAGTCTATGTACAGTGTGTGCAAATGTAGTAAGATTAGGGAGGTAAGGCAATAAATAGGCAATAGAGGTTAAATAATTACAATTTGGCTCTTAACACTGTAGTGATAGATGTGCAAGTAGATACTGGGGTGAAAAAGAGCAAAAAATATATATATATGGGGATGAGGTAGTTGGATGGGCTATTTACAGATGGGCTGTGTACAGGTACAGTGATCAGTGAGCTGCTCTGACAGCTGATGCTTAAAGTTAGAGGGAGATAAGTCTCCAGCTTCAGTGATTTTTGCAATTCGTTCCAGCCATTGGCAGCAGAGAACTGGAAGGAAAGGCGGCCAAGGAAGGTGTTGGCTTTGGGGATCACCAGTAAAATATACCTGCTGGAGTATGTGCTACAGGTGAGTGTTGCTATGGTGACCAGTGAGCTGAGATAAGGCAGGCCTTAACCGAGCAAAGACTTAGATGACCTGGAGCCAGTGGGTTTGGCGACGAATATGTAGCAAGGGCCAGCCAATGAGAGCGTACAGGTCGCAGTGGTGGGTAGTATATGGGACTTGTGACAAAACGGATGGCACTGTGATAGCAAATTGGATGTAGTCTGAGTCTGAGTACAGTGCTGGAGGCTATTTTGTAAATGAAGTCAAGGATCGGTAGGATAGTCAGTTTTACGAGGGTATGTTTGGCAACATGAGTGAAGGAGACTTTTCTAGATTTCATTTTGGATTGGAGATGCTTAATGTGAGTCTGGAAGGAGAGTTTCCAGTCTAACCAGACACCTCGGTATTTGTAGTTGTCCACATATTCTAAGTCATAACCGTCCAGAGAAGTGATGTCACGAGAATTTTGCTATCTCAATTGTTGAACTCAACTATCACTCAGGCTTTGAATAATTCCCAGAGGTTGTAAGACTCTGGTTCTCAAAATGGGAACACAGTCTTTTATATTGTACATACAAACAAACTCCACCCGCTTTAGGCGGCTGTACTTTTCCACAGTATACATTCATGGCTTATCACTCTCTGCAACATAATTCAAACTGGACAGCTTCTAACAGTGCCTCCCCTCCCGAGGATGGGAAGGCCTCTTTTCTGTAGTTTGGTTTCACAAGGATTCCTTTGTTCTCCCAAATACACCCTTTTTACATTGCAAGATACTAACAATGTTCTAGTCTCTAAAAGGTTCTAGACACACACATTATAGGAGTATTGCCTTATAACCCTAACCCCAATGCATACTTTTTCAGGGTGGAATATTCTTAGTCATTACTTACATACAAATTCCTATATCATGATGCCAGTCGGGCGGCAAGCAATCGGTTGAAGAGCATGCATTTAGTTTTACTAGCATTTAAAAGCAGTTGGAGGCCATGAAAGGAGTGTTGTATGGCATTGATTGCAAAGATGATTGCAAAGTACTTACCAGAAGTTCAGACATTTACCAGACTGCTGAAGGGGAGCTCAGTCCTAAGGTCTGACACCTTAATGATAAGGTTTCAAATAATTAGATAATCTGGTGCTTCTCACTTCAATACAGTTAAGTTGTCTCTCTCATTCAACAGACTAGGCTACTCTTATACAATTCTAAATAGCCAACATACTAAAAAACTATTTGTAAATGTAAAGGAGACCCTGAGAGAGACGAGAAGCAGGTGCAAGTGAAACGTTAAATAAAACATGGAACGAGACAACATAACAGTAGCGTCTACGCACAAACACAGGAACAATACTGACTGGGGAAATAACCTAAGGGAGTGCCAGATATAGGGGAGGTAATGGAGTCCAAGTGTGCCTCATGACGTGCAGGTGCGCGGACTGATGGATCCCAGGACCGGTGGTTAGTATACCGGCGACGTTGAACACCAGAGGGGAGGAGGGAGAGTAGACATGACAGTACCCCCCCGACGCGCATCTCCTGCCACAGGACGGCCAGAGGGACGACCCGAAGGACAAGGAGTAGGCCGGTCCGGGCAACGATGGTGTAAATCACGGATGATGTTGGGATCCAGAATGTCCTCCACCGGAACCCAGCACCGCTCCTCTGGGCCATACGCCTCCCAGTCCACCAGGTACTGGAGCTGACCCCCACAACGTTGGGAGTCCAGTAGAGATCTGACGGCATTGGCCGGACACCCCTCGATGTCCAGAGGGTGGGCAGAGGGGTGTCATGGGGGACAGCATCAGCTAGGGGACCAGAAACCACAGGCATGAGAAGGGAGACATGAAAAGGTACGATACGGTAGTCACTGGGAAGCTGTAACCTATGTCACCTCGTTGACCCTCCGGAGAACCTTGAACATCCCCACAAACCGGGGGCTCTCTACCAGGAGTGAGATGTTCCTGATAGAGAGACAGACACGATCCCCAGGGTGGTACACGGGGCTTGCACTGCGGTGGCGGTCTGCCTGCTCCTTTTGACGGTGGACAGCACGCTGGAGTCTCACGTGAGCGTTGTGCCACTTCTGCGAGCTTGAACCACAGGAGTGTCGGTCTGGCCCGGGGTCCACGGAGCCAAGGCCGGTTGACAACCCAAAACACACTGGAAGGGGGTCAACCCAGTGGAGAAGTGATGTAGCGAGTTCTGGGCGTACTCAAGCCCACTCTCCCTGCCGGTCCTGACAGTTACTCCTCAGGAACCTCCCCAGCTCCTGGTTTATCTTCTCCACCTGCCCGTTTGACTGAGGCCTATACCCAGAAGTAAGGCTTACCGTGACTGAGCTTCTCCATAGCCATGATGTGAATTGGGGGCCACGGTCGGAGACGATGTCCCCCGGGAAGGCCAAAATGCCGGAAGACCTGCTGGAAGTGCCTCAGCGACCTGTAGAGCAGTGTGGAGACCAGAAAGAGGGATTAAATGACATGAAAATGTATCCACATCCACCAAAATGGTGGTGAAACCATCAGAGGGGAGATCATTAACTCTTTAGGCATCATCAGCAGTGGTGACGGTTTTGGAGAGTCTGGCGTGCCCAAAGTAAAATCCCTGCCCCTCAGGCCCAGAAACTAGGATATGTACATAATTAGTACTAAGTTTCTAAAACTGTTAAAATAATGTCTGTGAGTATAACAGAACTGATATAGCAGGCGAAAACCGAGGAATTTCTGTCCATAATGTTTGGTTGTTGTTGTGACATTTCCTCAGTTTGATAGGCTACCTATTGAAATCCATGTAAAATAGCTCCCAGATTGCAGTACCTATGGCTTCCACTAGATGTCAACAGTCTTTAGACAGTGTTTGAACAGAAGAAGAATTACTGAAGGGACCACGGATGTCAATAACCTTTCCTGGGCACGAGACCGTGAGCGCGCCCCTCTTTATTTTCCTTTTATATCGTTTAGGATATCATCCGTGTAAAATATAATCGTTAATATTCATAAAAGGATACCTAAGGATGCATTATAAATTATGTTTTATTTGTTTGGGCAAAGTTGATAGGTATAATTTGAACGCTTTCTCTTCACTGTACAACGGGCGACTCAACGGTGGATTTTCTGAACATAACGCGCCAACCAAACGGAGATTTATGGATATAATAAATTACTTTTTCAAACAAAAGAACCATTTGATGTCTTCCTTGAACACTTGGGATGCCCTCAGCAGAAGTTCTTCGAAAGGTAAGTGATTTATTTTAGCTCTTATATGGGTTTTGTGTGACCCGCGCTGGTAATGAATTTATGCTAATGCATAAATATGAGAGGTGCTATCCTCGAACAATCAAATGTTGTGCTTTCGCCGTGAAGCCTTTTTGAAATCTGAGAACGCTGTGATATTGCCAAGAATCAGAGCTTTTGATGACTATGCAACACTTGTATATTGATGAATGTTTAATAATTCAACTTTTGGATTTTGAATTTGGCGCCTTACATTTCACCGGGTAGTGTCGGGATTGGGGCGCTAGCGCCCCAGTTATCCCTAAGTGGTTCAAAGTCAACGGATAGATGGGACCAAGGACGCTGTGGCAAGGAGTTTCCCTGCTGGAGCGTTCAGGGGTGGATTTGGTTTGAGAACAAATGGAACAGGAGTTGACATAGCGAGTGACGTCCTGCGCCAAGGTGGGCCACCAGTACCTCAGAGATGAATTGGGTAGTGCGAGAAATACCTGAATGTCCAGCAACTAGAGCTGTGTGTGCCTAGGTCAGCAGCCGATCCCTTATCTCCGTGGAAACGTTGATGCGCCCGGGAGGACAGTTAGTGGGTGTGGGCTCTCTCTCCAGAGCCTGGCGAATGGCAACATCTACGTCTCAGACCACAGGAGCTATGACTCGGGAGGATGGGATTATAGTTGCATTCTGGACAGGACCCTCTCACGAATCGTAGAGGCCGGATCAGGGCATCGGCCTTGGTGTTTTCTTTTTACCTGGACGATAGGTCAGCGTGAAGTCGAACCAAATGGTACAATGTCTGTGGATTACCCTGTCGTTGAGACAGAACTGTCCCCACGCCCACCTCTGAAGCGTCCATCACCACCTGCTGGGCTCCACACCAACCACCCTTGAGGAGAGAGGTGATTGGGGCGGCGACAGAGCTGAAGTTCCTAATGAAACGGCGGTAGAAGTTGGCAAACTCAAAAAAAAACTTATGGTGGTTGGGACTGGCCATGACCGCATCTACCTTCTTGTCATCCATCCTCACTCTCACAGTAAACTAGTGATTTGGTAGCCTAAGAAGAAGAGCCTTCTGATGAAATTGACACTTCTCAGCCTTGATGAACAGGTGATTAGCCAGGAGGCGTTCCAGGACTACTCGAACGTGAGTGATGTGATCCTCCAGGATAGCCAAGTAGACCAGGATGTCATCGATATACACGACCACTTGGCATCCAAGCATGTCCCTGAACACCTCGTTAACGAATGCCTGGAAGACTGACGGAGCATTGGCTAAGCCAAATGGCATAACCAAGTATTCGTAGTTGCCAGACATTGTGCTAAACGCCGTCTTCCATTCATCCCCCTCCCGGCACGTTTCATCTGCTGGATGCTGCTGATGTCCGGAAGGTGAGCTCGTACTCGGCAGCCGTCTAGTCCCCCTGCCGTAATTGGAGTAGGCACTCACCCCCCTCTCTGCCCTCCGGGGGATGATCGAAGATGCATTTGAACAGAGCCATGAACCCTGCATATGAATCTATCTCCTCTCTCCCAGACGGCTGTGGCCCATTCCAACGCCTGCCCAGTCAGCAGAGAAATAACAGTGGCAATCTTGGACCTCTCGGTGGTGGGGGCTCCCATCTGGTGCGTAAAGTAGAGGGAGCACTGAAGTAGGAAGCAACAGCATTTAGAAGGGGTGCCTTCATATTTATCCAGGAGGGACAAACAGGCATCGCTGACCTGAGTGGGTTGCTGAATGGGCTGTTGTGCTGGTTGTAGAGTATCCTCCGCTAGTTAATGGCAACGCCTCCCGGGTATGTTCGAGACGTTGCACACTGAGAAGAACCTCTTCCATAACCATCCCCAGTTGTGCCAGCTGGTCATGGTGTTGACGTAGAAGGTATCCCTGCTCGTCGACCGACTGGGAGTTATTCGGTTTTCCTGCTGCTTCCATTGTTGGAGTCAGTATTCTGTAACGGAGACGCTGAAAGTCGAGAAGCAGGCTAAATGTTTAAGAAAACAACAAACATGGAACGAGACAACATAACAATAGAGTCTACGCATAAACACAGGAACAATATTAACTGGGGAAAGAACCTAAGAGAGTGCCAGATATAGGGGAGGTAATAAGTGAGGTAATGGAGTCCAGGTGTGCCTCATGATGACGTGCAGGTGCGGATACTGATTGATCCCCGGACCAGTGGTTAGTATACCGGCAACGTTGAACGCCAGAGGGGAGGAGCGAGAGTAGATGTGACAGTAAAATGGCATTAATTATCACCTCCTCATAAATACATCATGTCATTCTCAACATATCCCTAACAACCCCAAGTTGCAATGTTTCCCTTAGTTTACAATCTATAGGCCTTTTCACTCTGTAGTGTTCTTAGCCCTAGGCTAGACTGGCCCTGGGCTAGGTTATCTTGTGTTCACACAAGCATTTGTTAACCATGGGCTAAGCTTTGCCCTGGGATAAGGATTCACACTTGTATATTCCCATAGCCTTGGGCTAACGAACAAACACAACATAACGTTGCGGATAAAGTTCAGAATCACACAATTTCATAAAGATCTGCATCAGTATACTGAGCGCTTTGCTGTTTCTAAAAGGAATTATTTGGCTGTTTTTGGAACATTTGTTCCTGTTTTTTCTGGGGGCCATACTACACAACGAGGATGAGGAAGTGATTTGCTGTTTGGGGTACGTTTTTCAAAAACATGTGAAATCACAAAGAAAGTGTCTGGACCTTCCTATAATATTTCATTTACATAATTATTTTCGATTTTGTCGTTAAAAATAACTTTAAGAATGTGCCATCAAATTACTCCACAGCTAGCTTGAAATTTCTCTGAATGGAGCCATCCAATTAGTACCTTTTGGGTGGCTCAAACCATAGGGACATTGTCAAGGATGACAGTTTCCAAGCAGATTTTCACTGGTTCAAGGCCAGTGTGGGACTTTTTTATTTAACTACTTAGGGAGCAGTGGGGCGCCAAGTTCAAAATCCAAAAGTTGAATTATTAAACATTCATCAATATACAAGTGTTGCATAGTCATCAAAAGCTCTGCTTCTTGGCAATATCAAAGCGTTGTCAGATTTCAAAAAGGCTTTACGGCGAAAGCACTACATTTGATTGTTTGAGGGTAGTGTCATATTCATATGTGTAAACGTACTGAATTGTTATTGGATGGATCTTACCGGTGTATCATGCTGTGCTATGATTGGTTAAGAAAGCCCGGGAAGTTTAAAAATGGTTGGTTGGTCATGGTTGGTGATACGTGAACATGCCGGTAGTAACTAGCTAATAAAGAGCTACGTTTAGAAATATCCTTAATACTGCATTTTATTATTTTGTACAAAGTGTGCAAAACAAGACAGGTAGCACCTCCAATATTTCTGCATTAGCATAAATTCATAAACCATCGTGGTTCACACAAAACACATTTCACAGCGAAAACAAATCCCTTACCTTTTGAAGAACTTCTGCTGAGGGCTTCCCAAGTGTCCAACGAAGACATCCAATGGTTCTTTTGTTAGAAAAAGTCATTTATTATATCCACAAATCTCAGTTTGGTTGGCGCGTTATGTTCAGAAAATCCAACGTCGAATCACCCATTGAAACATGAAGAGAACGCGTTCAAATATCTAGAAGAAAAAGAAACGCACACCTATATAGGCGAGGTGCTGGCTAGCGGAGTGGAAAACTTGAAAATAAAGAAGAGCCGCACACTCTAGGAGCTCAGATGCAAAAAATATTTTAGGTCCAACGTTTCGACAGGCAAGCTGTCTTCATTAGGGTATAATCACAAACACTGCGGGGTGACTCATTTATATAGTGTCAAAGGACACACATGTAATCATGGCCAAGTGTGGCCTAATATCATTGGTTAATTCTGAGATATTAAAATGGCATACAAAGAACATACAAAAAAACAAATGGATAGCATACGATCATAGATCGCGTTCAAATATACCTATAAACTTTTCCTAAACAAATCAAATACCAGTTAAAATGCATCCTTAGCTATCCTTTTATGAATATTAGCGATAATATTTCACTCGGATGGTCACCTATACCTTATATAAGTAAAATAAAGTGGGGCGCACAGCCAGACTCGCGCCCGAGAAAACTTGTTGACATCTGAGCTACCTTGACCATTTCCTGTACCTATTCGTTCTGTTTACTCCAATCTCTCTGAGTCTTTGTATATAGACTGTTGACATCTAGTGGAAGCCATAGGTACTGCAGTCTCAGTCCTGGTTACAAATGGATTCAATGGGGAGTGTGTCAAACAGAGCAATAGGTCACCAGAAACTGATTTCCGGATAGATTTTTCTCTGGTTTTTGCCTGCTAATGAGTTCTGTTATACTCACAGACCTTATTTTAACACTTTTAGAAACCTCAGAGTGTTTCCTATCCAATAGTACTAATTATGTGCATATCCTATTTTCTGAGCCTGAGTGGCAGGCATTTTGCTTTGGGCACTCTCCAAAACCATCACCTCACCTGCTGCTCCCTAAGAAGTTAAGAACAAATTCTTATTTACAATGACTGCCTACCCCGGCCAAACCTTAACCCGGACGACGCTGGGCCAATTGTGCGCCACCCTATGGGACTCCCAATCATGGCCGGTTGTTCTTAACTTCTTGGAATCTAACCAGGGTCTGTAGTGATGCCCCTAGCACTGAGCTGCAGTGCTTTAGACCGCTGCGCCACTCGGGAGCCAGGGCCAGTAGAGGAAGATAAATTGTTTTTGCATTAGCACTACACACCTGATTCAAATCATCATCACTTGACAAGTTGATAATTTGAATCGGCTGTGTATGGCAAAAACAAAAATGTGCACCCCTTTGGGTCCCCAGGACCAGGATTAAGAAATGCTGTTCTATGTAGACCAATCACATTCCCCATCTCACCTCTCACTGAGACATGATCCAACTTTTTGAACACATTGACTATACTTCAATCCATTTTTGTTACGTGTACCTGTTTGATTGCTTTGCTGACCACAAGCATGTAGTTTAGATATGAGAGCATTGCTTAGTTTTTAAGAAGTTTCAGTGTTATGACAGTTTGCAAACAAAGTAATTGTGCCACTATTTATGTTTTTCAGGTGATCATGGTGACAGTCTTATCATAATTGCATTGCATGCCGGTCCTCGGAATGCAATTAGTTTAATCAGGTGTGTTAGCTGGTGCTGGGGGATAAGTGTGACACCAATCAGGCCCCAGAAGGCTGGAGATCCACGATGAGGATGACTAGATCGAGATGGAATCAACAGATTCACCACAAGATCCAGCATGATCTGATAACGGACTCTCCTGGAGAGTTACCGTCTTGTAGGTTTTCTCCCAGCCTAACCTAGTGCACCTGATTCTAATAACTAGCTGGTTGATAAGCTACAGGAGGGTAACTCTCCAAGAGATCTGAACCCCCACCCTTTTCTCTTGCAACCTCTCTCCCTCTGTTATAGCCGTATTTGTTGATTGGACTGAGAGGGATGTAAACACAGACAATTTGCAGCTACCACATTTAACAAAGTGTGATTTATTCACCATTACATCATTTAAACGTGAATAACCTTTTTTATGTTCTTGTTTGTGCTAAGGAGGTCCAGTAGGTTAATATGAGTAGTTCTGATGACTGTATTACAATCATGTTGGTAAGGTTGACTTGAGTGAAATATTATGTTTTTTATGTTTTGTTATTGTAATAATTTCTGTAACTCGTCTCATAATCTGCTGCTTGCCTTTCAATGGTTAAGTTGTGTATGAAATACACTTTTGTCAGGCTAACATGCTGCAACATCAGTCAACAGCAGTCTTAGTGCAGAACAACATTGCCTGGACACGTATTGTTAGGGGTGAGAGTCAAAATAATATTGGAGATATGGGCAAAGAGAAGCTAATTACTGACGACCAACGTAAGGATAGACAATAGCTACAACATTCTAACGTTACTACTGTTTGATTAAACTGTTGTGGCATTATGCTATTGTAGGTAATTTGATTATTGGTTTTGATTAGCTAACATAGCTAACATAGCTAACTAGCTAATGTAGCTAGCTACGGTGGAGAGGTAGATTTGATGCAACAAAAATGTACGTTTGTAGCCAATCTGAGCTCGTGCCTGTCGTTCTCTCTCTCCTTCTCTCTTTCTCTCTTTTTCTCTTTCTCTTTCTTTCTTTGTTGTCAAGGTAAAAGTAGTTAGCTAGCCAGCTATCCAAGTTGTGCTATAGCTGGTCTGCTCGTATGAGACATGAACCCAGGGCTGTATTGCATTAGCGGAAACCAAGACTGTTCTCAGTGCAGGTTTGCCGGTTTTGACTGGCAGAAATGACTTTTTGTACCACAGGTTAGGAGAACTTAAGTTAGCACTTTAGGATAATTAAAGTGGCAGGTTAGGAGAATTAGGTTAAGGTTATGAAAAGTTTTAGGGTTAGCTAAAATGGTACAATTGCTTCCGACACAACTCAAACATATCTAGCTCCTGAGTGGCACAGCGTCTCAGTGCTAGAGGCATCACTGCAGACCCTGGTTTGATTCCAGGCTGTATCACAACCGGCTGTGATTGGGAGTCCCAAATGCTCCGATTTGGCCGGTGTAGGCAGTCATTGTAAATAAGAATTTGTTCTTAATTGACTTGACTAGTTAAATAAAGGTTAAATAAAGAAAACAGGCCTGCCCTGAGTAACAGTCTAGGTTCCCACTAATGCGATGCTGCAAACCCGGGAGTCTGGATAACGTTATAATATCAATTAATGAAACGGTTACATTTTCAATAAAGGCTACCTGGCTTGAATATGGCTTAGATATGGAGCGTCAATGTTGAGCGTCAATGTTGTCGGGATATAACGTTAACTAGCTAGCTAAAAACTTGTGTACTGTTGCTAAGATACGAGAAAGTGGCTAGGTTTCAGTTTGGCATCAGAACTCAGTACCTAGGACAGATTGCCTATTTTTATCTCGTTACAATATCCCTGTTACACCTAGAGAGTTCGCCATAGTCTTTGACGCTATTCCATCTGGAACACTCATGTTGTTTATAGCTGTAATCAGATCTCACCTTCTTGACCTACCATCACTTAATCCAGTTGACTCTCTAATTGGAAAAATATGTTTCTCCTTGCTCCCTCAGAACAACAAATCAATACTTGCTTTATTTCAAAGAGATATTGTATCCATTCCTTATGTCAGAACTTACTGGAATACATTTGTCAATAATATCTGTTGGAAAGAAGTCTGGTTAGAGGTCTCTTTCAGAATGATCCATCAGTATTACCCTGTGAATCATTACCTGAAGAAACTCAAAAAATACATTAGCATTAACTGTACTTTTTGTGTTGAGCATCCAGAAACAGTTTTGCATGTAAGTTGTTTTGGCATTGTCTACATGTAAAGAAATTATGAAAAGATATTCATAGTTTTATAATTGTTAATATTCTTGATGACTTTTGTTTTTTATGGGAGAATGTGCTGCTCGGTTTCCATAACTATAATAAGGATGAAGAAAACAATGTTACCTCATATCTAATTGTGCTTATGGCAAAATGTCATATTCCTAAATGTAAATTCACTAAGAAAAAAACCCTCTTCCGTGTTTTCTATAAGGAATTCGAGAAGTACATTAATATTTCTGTTTGTATACTTCTTGCATGTATACTGTTTTTTCTGCAATCAAAAACTAATCAAATAATAAAGAAATAAAAATTTGAACAAATCAACACCTTTCTCAAATATTCAAACGGAAGGAACTGGTCATAATTAATTGCTCTCTGTGATTTGAGTGTCACTGTTGACAACTTTGTGGAACTTCTTGGAGGTCATTTTAAAAAGTGGCTATTGGATGATGCTAATAAATTAAACACCCTTTTTGCAAGAAAACTAGCTAAAAGATCGCGGCGCCTTCTAGTGACCATTTACAGAATGGAGTTCTCAGCTGAGGTCCCAAATGTCGTTCAGGAATATGGAGTATTGCCAGAGAAAAGAGGAGTGGAAAAACTAACTTTAACATGCATTGGCCAATCAAAACCTAATATAGACGCAAAGGTAGTATTTTCACTTTGCAAGTGTGGAGTAGGTCGTGTAGAAAATGTAATATTGTTTCAGAGTCAAGGGCCAAATTCTATTAGATACACGCTAGCTGACATCCACATAGCACTTGTTTTGTCGTTGTCGGAGATGGAACTGCATTCTAATTTGTGTTTAACTGTCAGTGGATGCAGCCGTGTTAGAAGTTCATTGCAGCTGGGTTACAAGTTCAAACACTCAAATACGTGATGTTCTACTGTCTACACCTCAATTAGACTGATTAGGCATTTAGGCTGTGAATGCCTGTCATTATTTCTATCATCGATAAAGCCTACACCTTCTATCGCCGTTTTGAACTTCTAAAGCAGTAGGGATAATAAGGAAGGGAGTGATTTGTGACACACAAGAGCAGTTGCTCACCGATTTGTCAGCTTATGCTGCAGTTACACCTCCAACACCAAAAGAACAGCTATGCGAATGACTGCAACACGGGTTAGTACTCGATCTGACCGTGAGGCTGCCTGAGAGACTGGCCCATTCAACATCACCAGCTGTCATCATAGGCAGCTCTATGGTGAGAAACATCTCGTTCCCCAAGGCAAAAACCCTATGCTACCCAGGAGCACGAGTACAGGACATAACAAGGCTGCTTCCGACTGTTCTACCACAGATGCCGGGAGCTGACACTGTCGTAGTCCATGTGGGGTCAAACGACATCCCGAGGGCTAGCTCGGAACATTTGAAAATTGATTCTACAGAACTGATTTTAGCATTAAAAAACTCCAAAAAATGGCCAATAACTTCAGGTCCAGTACCATCGTTGGGTCGTGGGTGTGAACGATTCAGCAGACTGCTGGCATTACATCTGGCTAAAAGACTACTGTAGCTCTGCTAGAGTCACTTTTATTGATAACTTTGACACCTTCTGGAAACAGAAGATACTCTACAGGAATGACGGAGTCCATCCAAATCATCTTAGCTCCTGGACTCTGTTCACGCATTTCAAGGCTGCGTTGAAACAATGACTGGTAAATGATCCAAGACCAGCTCAGTTAATCCCTACCATTGTGACAATGAGTCATCGTAATGCTGCATATAATGTACATGAGCTTAGGGGCATTGGCAAACACAATGTAAGTAATTTAATTGATGTACCCCTAATTGCACCGAATACATCTGTTTATCCTACAGCTATTGTAAGCAGTAATCATGAGCCTATAAACCAGAGTTACACTGTTAGCATAGCAGGAAAACCCCTTTATGCAGCTCACCCTGCACTATCAGCTCCAATGTAAATAACATGAGTAAGTCTACCTCTGATAAGCTTCCCAGTAAAGCATTAAAAACAATCAAGCAACCCAGAAAAGTGATAAAAATTGCCCATATTAACATATGTAGCCTAAGAAACAAGGTCCATGAAGTCAATAACTTGCTTGTAACAGATGACATTGCTATTCTGACTATCTCTGAAACTCACTTAGATAATACTTTTGATGATACAGTGGTAGCAATACTTAACATCTACCGAAAAGACAGAAATGCCAACGGAGGCGGTGTTGAGGTTTATATTCAGAACCACATTCCTGTAAAGTTTAGAGATGATCTAATGTTAAATACTGTTGAAGTAATATGGCTACAGGTTCATCTGCCTCACCTAAAGCCCGTTCTTGTGGGAAGCTGCTACAGATCACCAAGTACAAACAATCAGTATCTGGATAATATGTGTGAAATGCTTGATAATGTATGTGATATCAACAGTGATATCAACAGAGAAGTATATTTTCTGGGTGATTTAAATATTGACTGGCTATCATCAAGCTGCCCACTCAAACTGTAAACAGTGCCTGCAACCTGGATCAGGTTGTCAGTCAACCTACCAGAGTGGTTACAAACGGCACAGGAATAGTGATTCATATGAATAGTGTAGTGATTCATATGTTGATGATGTAAATAATATTTGCTGGTCCGTGGTGTGTATTGAGGAGCAACCAGACGCTGCATTTGACACATTTATGAAACTACTTATTCCAGTTACTAATAAGCACGCACCCATTAAGAAAATGACTGTAAAAACTGTTAAATCCCATTGGATTGATGATGAATTGAAAAATTGTATGGTTGAGAGGGATGAGGCACAAGGTATGGCAATTAGGTCTGGCAGCCCAAGTGATTGGCAAACGTACTGCAAATTAAGAAATCATGTGACTAAACTAACTAAAAAGAAAAAGAAACTACACTATGAAACAAAGATAAATTATGTAAAGAATGACAGTAAAAAGCTTTGGGGCAACGTAAATGAAATTTTGGGAAAAAAAACAGCTTGGCTCCTTTATTCATTGAATCGGATGGCTCATTCATCACAAAGCCCACTGATATTGCAAACTACTTTAATGGCTTTTTCATTGGCAAGATAAGCAATCTTAGGGATGACATGCCAGCAACAAACGCTGACACTACACATCCTAGTATATCGGACCAAATTATGAAAGACAAGAATTGTACTTTTGAATTCCGTAAAGTCAATGTGGAAGAGGTGAAAAAAATGATTTTTGTCTATCAACAATGACAAGCCATCGGGTCTGACAATCTGGATGTAAAATTACTGAGGATAATAGCAGATGATATTGCCACTCCTATTTGCCACATCTTTAATTTAAGCCTACTAGAGAGCATGTGCCCTCAGGCCTGGAGGGAAGCTAAAGTCATTTCACTACCCAAGAATAGTAAAGCCCCCTTTACTGGCTCAAACAGCCGACCAATCAGCCTGTGACCAAGCCTTAGTAAACTTCTGGAAAAAATTGTGTTTGACCAGATACAATGCTATTTCACAGTAAACAAATTGACAACATAATTTCAGCATGCTTATAGGGAAGGACACTCAACAAGCACAGGACTTACACAAATGACTGATGATTGGCTGAGAGAAATTGATGATAACATGATTGTGGGGGCTGTCTTGTTAGACTTCAGTGCAGCTTTTGACATTATCGATCATAGTCTGCTGCTGGAAAAACATATGTGTTATGGCTTTACACCCCCTGCTATAATGTGGATAAAGAGTTACTTGTCTAACAGAACACAGAGGGTGTTCTTTAATGGAAGCCTCTCAAATATAATCTAGTCCGAATGTTCAATTTTTACTAACGACATGCCACTGACTTTGAGTAAAGTCACAGTGTCTATGTATGCAGATGACTTAACACTATACACGTCAGCTACTACAGCGACTGAAATGACTGCAACACTCAACATAGAGCTGCAACTAGTTTCAGAATGGGTGGCGAGGAATAAGTTAGTCCTAATTATTTCTAAAACTAAAAGCATTGTATTTGAAACAAAACACTCACTAAACCCTAAACCTCAACTAAATCTTGTAATAAATCATGTGGATATTGAGCAAGTTGAGATGACTAAACTGCTTGGAGTAACGCTAGATTGTAAACTGTCATGGTCAAACATATTAGTGCAGTAGTAGCTAAGATGGTGAGAAGTCTGTCTATAATAAAGCGATGCTCTGCCTATCAACATTGCAGGTCCTACAGGCCCTAGTTCTGTCGCACCTTGACTACTGTTCAGTCGTGTGGTCAGGTGCCACAAAAAAGGACTTAGGAAAATTGCAATTGGCTCAGAACAGGGCAGCACGGCTGGCCCTTGGATGAACCCAGAGAGCTAATATTATTAATATGCATGTCAATCTCTCCTGGCTGAAAGTGGAGGAGAGATTCACTTCATCACTACTTTTATTTATGAGAGGTATTGACATGTTGAATGCACCGAGCTGTCTGTCTAAACTACTGGCACACACTCGGACACACATGCAAACCCCACAAGACATGCCACAAGAGGTCTCTTCACACTCCCCAGAACAGACTATGGGAAGCACATAGTACTACATAGAACAATAACTACATGGAACTCTATTCCACATCAAGTAACTGACGCAAGCAGTAAAATCAGATTTAAAAAACAGATAAAAAACACCTTATGGAACAGCGGGGACTGTGAAGCAACAAACGTTGGCACAGACACACACACACACACGATAACATACGCACTATATATACACATGGATTTAGTACTGTAGATATGTGGTAGTGGTGGAGTAGTGGCCTGAGGGAAGACAGTGTGTTGTGAAATCTGTGAATGTATTATAATGTTTTTAAAATTGTATAAACTGCCTTAATGTTGCTGGACCCCAGGAAGAGTAGCTGCTGCTATGGGATCCATAATAAATACAAATACAAATTGTAGCCTAACAAAACAAAATTTGAAAAATGTGCAGGTGTAAAAACGGTCAACTCATCTCCTTTCCAAGACCCCAACTTTCTTCTGGTTTTCCTATTGGAATAAGGTCACGCAAATCATCATAATGTTATTAGCCAATCAGAAGCCTTCTTTCCCGGGACTTAGGGTAATACCCGACCAGTCAGGGCCTCAGGCAGTCCAGTTCCATTCTAATGATCAACCTGTTTTTCTCCCCTGCTTATTTTACCTCCTTAGAAGAAATTGCTTTTCTTTCTGATGTTATTGTGCATGCAGATAAATGTAAGTGACAAAATATTGATGTCTTGTTGTTTGGAGCTCAATAGTGTCTGTTGTAAATATGTACCATTTGTGTTAAACTTGCTAGCTAGCTTGCGTACTCCCGCTAGCATTAGCATTGTCATCCAGAATGCATTACTATTTAGCATGCTTATGAGCGATTAGCATTTGTTAGCATTTATCTGTGGTGCTAGGCTACTTTCGGTTTTATAATGTGTAGATATTTCTGAATTTCTCTATTGTTCTTTGTGTATCTAGCATGTGTTTGGGTCCACATAGCCTGTTTAGTTGTTGACATGCAAATAGGAATATATTTTCCCATGCTGTGTCATAGCCTAAGTTCTCCTCTTTTCTTTACAGAACCACAATTAGTATCAAAGAGAGTGGTGTTGGATGTGTGTTTGTGGATCTTCATTAAATCCTTGAACTGGAACTACTACTTCCTAGTGTTCTGAACGGACACCCTGTGCTGGTTGCTACCGGCCTAAAATCCAGCAACTAAGTATTTTTTATCCCATTTTATTGGTCCTTCGAATTCATAAACAACCCATAGTTTGCTAATCAACACAAGCACGCACACACACATGCAACAATTTCAGCGATTTTACTGAGTTACAGTTCATATAAGGAAATCCGTCAATTGAAAGAAATATATTTGGCCCTAATCTATGGATTTCACATGCCTGGGCAGGGGCACAACCATGGGTGGGCCTATGCCCTTCCAGGCCCATGGGCCATTCAGAATGGTTTTACCCCACAAAAGGGCTTTATTACCGACAGATATACATCTCAGTTTCATCAGCTCAGTTTCATCTCAGATGATCCCGCAGGTGAAGAAGCAAAGATGTGGAGCTACTGGGCTGATGTGGTTACACGTGGACTGCGGTTGTGACGCCGGTTGGACGTACTGCCAAATTCTCTAAAATGACGTTTGAGGCGGCTTATGGTAGAGAAATTACATTCAATCCTCTGCCAACAGCTCTGGTGGACGTTCCTGCAGTCAGCATGCCCATTGCACGCTCCCTCAAAACTTGAGACATCTGTGGCATTGTGTTGTGTGACAAAACTGCACATTTTAGAGTGGCCTTTTATTGTCCCCAGCACATGTGTAAGGATCATGCTGTCATGCTGTCAACTTTTTGATATGCCACACCTGTCAGGTGAATGAATTATCTTGGCAAAAGAGAAATGCACACTATCAGGGATTGAAACAAATTTGTGCACTAATTTGAGAGAAATCAGCTTTTTTGTGCGTTTGGAAAATTTCTGAGACTTTTATTTCAGTTCATGAAAATGGGACCTACAGGTTGCGTTGATGTTTTTGTTCAGTATAAAATGCATGTTCCTTTATCTTTATTATTTTGACAGAAGTTTACTGTAAGGGCTCTATTCAATCTGTTTTGCTGAAGCGCTATAGGAATTGTAAAGTAATTTCTGATTGAGCCGACATATGCAGCTTTTACCGTGAATACAGCAGAGGCCAACATGGGAACAATGCCTTTATATTTCTATCACGCTGTAGAGCTGAACGTCCACGATACGGATTAAACAGACAGTAGAGCCCAAAGTAGGCTCCCACAACAGAGAGGCGGGTTCAGTCAATTAACCTGCTGTCAATGACGTAGTCTGGGGCTCCCTGGTGGGGAAGAACCTTCCAGCTCTCAGGCCCAAAGCAGGTCCCTCTCAACGTGCTCCTAGAAGCACCCAGATGTGCTTGCCATTCATGGGCTGGACCCAGTGTGGCAGTTGGGGTGGACTTCTTTGCAGTTCTAATTTTGGGCCAATTTCTCAGTCCAGGAGGGGCCTGGGGATTGAAATGTTTGGAATGAAAACTGAGGACTGGTATGGATGAAGTGGTGGCAAAAATACACCAAAGACAAGGGATACAGAAAGAGTGAAAAAATGAAAGGCAAAAGTGAGATGATTGCCGCTTGGTCATTGCTCATCCATATATTTATATGTACATATTCTTATACCATCCCTTTCAAATCAACATCAAATTTTATTAGTCACATGCGTCGAATACAACAGTAAAATGCTTACTTACGAGTCCCTAACCAACAATGCAGTTTAAAAAGAATAAGAAATAAAAGTAACAAGTAATTAAAGAGCAGCAGTAAAATAACAATAGCGAGACTACGTATATACAGGGGGGTACTGGTACAGAGTCAATTTGGGGGCACCGGTTAGTTGAGGTAATATGTACATGTAGGTAGAGTTATTAAAGTGACTATGCATAGATGATAACAACAGAGAGTAGCAGCACTGTAAAAGAGAGGGGGGGGGGCAATGCAAATAGTCTCGGTAGCCATTTGATTAGGTGTTCAGGAGTCTTATGACTTGGGGGTAGAAGACCTAGACTTGGCGCTCCGGTACCACTTGCCGTGCGGTAGCAGAGAAAACAGTCTATGACTAGGGTGGCTGGAGTCTTTGACAATTTTTAGGGCCTTCCGCTGACACCGCCTGGTATAGAGGTCCTGGATGGCAGGAAGCTTGGCCCCAGTGATGTACTGGGCCGTTCGATATTCCCCTCTGTAGTGACTTGCGGTCGGAGGCCGAGCAGTTGCCATACCAGGCAGTGAAGCAACCAGTCAGGATGCTCTCGATGGTGCAGTTGTAGAACCTTTTGAGGATCTGAGGACCCATGCCAAATTTTTTCAGTCTCCTGAGGGGGAATAGGTTTTGTCGTGCCCTCTTCATGACTCTCTTGGTGTGCTTGGACCATGTTAGTTTGTTGGTGATGTGGACACCAAGGAACTTGAAGTTCTCAACCTGCTCCACTGCAGCCCCGTCTTGCCTTTACTTAGATTTGTGTGTATTAGGTAGTTGTTGTGGAATTGTTAGATTACTTGTTGATATTGCTGCACTGTCGGAACTAGAAACACAAGCTTTTCGCTACACTCGCAACAACATCTGCTGACCATGTGTATGTGACCAATATCATTTGATTTGATTAGAGTATTACATTTACTGTTATTTTTTCCCCACTCACTGCCCTTATTGATCAATCCCCTTTCTCTCTCTATTGATATCTCTTGAGTAGCCAGGCAGCAGAGAAGAAATGCCAGGGGCGATGCACGCAGCATCTTATCCAAAAACAGAAAGCGAATAAATAAATGCATAAACCATGTGCATATTGTTCATGGTTGTCCCTCATGTTAATACAAGGCATATTAAGCTGCTTAAATGCCTTATTGACATCCTGGCCAATCAATATGAGTGTGATTTAACGGTGAGTCTGAGCCAGTGACAGGGCCAGTGATGCCCTCTCTATCGAGCCGCTGCTGGGGAAACAGAATGGCTAAGCATTTATTTAAAGCCCCTCTCACCTGCTTGAAGCTGATTAGGAGAGGATTTTCTGGCACAGAGGGTTTGACCCCTTCTGACAATCGATATTGCCAATGAGGATGGGCCAGAGAAGATAGTGCCCGGTGTGATGTCATAATGCAAACAGGTGTGTGAAGAAAAGCATGTTTGTTTCACAATCACGGTGTACAGTCTCAGAACTGGTTTTACGGCAGTCATTCCCTTAGGGGCCGATTCCGACCAGAGTTAAGCAAGCATAATTGGAACGCAATTCCCTTTTTATGCACCTTTCTCTGTGAATTCTGACCATGAAACAGCGGGTGAATATTTCATGGTCAGAATGACCATGAAGTATCCTATTCACCCGCTATTCGTTCAGGGTGGAGATCAGATAAATGAAGGTGTGGTGGAGGTGTGTCTACAGATGCGCCGTATTCTGATCTTGACTTCATTCCATTGCCTTCACGCACAAGGAAACCATGAATAAGGCCTAGCAAACCTACCGGTTCCAAGTGGAAAAAGCATGTACTTTTAATAGAAATAACACCATTCTCCATGCACTTTAATTTACAACTTGATAAGAGCTATTGATAAGGGCTAGGTAAATGAGTAATCCGTTTGGATAAGGGAATTGTAAATATAAATACACTTGCTATAGATCAGTTTTACCTCATAATCATTGGAAACAAATTTGAAACGTCATATGGCAGCAAACTGAAGCATATATCATGTACAGTGCCTTTGGAAAGTATTCAGACCCCTTTACTTTTTCTGCATTTTGTTACGTTAAAGCCTTATTCTAAAATGGATTTAAAAAAGATATATCCTCAGCAATCTACCCACAATACCTCATAATGACAAAGCGAAAACAGGTTTTTAGAATTTTGTTAATTTATTATATATAAAAACAGATACCTTATTTACATAATTATTCAGAGCCTTTGCTATGAGACTCGAAATTGAGCTAAGGTGTGTCATGTTTCCGTTGATCATCCTTGAAATGTTTCTACAACATGATTGGAGTCCACCGTTGGTAAATTCAATTGATTTGGAAAGGCACACACCTGTCTATATAAGGTCCCACAGTTGACAGTGCATGTCAGAGCAAAAACCAAGCCATGAGGTCGAAGTAATTGTCCGTAGAGCCCCCGAGACAGGATTGTGTTGAGGCACAGATCTGGGGAGGTGTACCAAAAATTGTCTGCAGCATTGAATGTCCCAAAAGAACACAGTGACCTCCATCATTCTTAAATGAAAGAAGTTTGGAACCACCAAGACTCTTCCTAGAGCTGGCCACCTGGTAAAACTGAGCAATCTGGGGAGAAGGGCCTTTGTCAGGGACGTGAACAAGAACCCGATGGTCACTCTGACAGGGCTCTAGAGTTCCTCTGTGGAGATGGGAGAAGCTTCCAGATGGACAACCATCTCTGCAGCACTCCACCATTCAGGCCTTTTATGGTAGGGTGGCCAGATGGAAGCCACTCCTCAGTAAAAGGCACATGACAGCCCGCTTGGAAATGCCAAAAGGCACCTTAAGACTCTCAGACCATGAGAAACGATGCCAAGCGTCATGTCTGGAGGATTCCTGGCACCATCAATATGGTGAAGCATGGTGGTGGCAGCATGTTTTTCAGCGGCAGGGACTGGGAGACTTGTCAGGATCAAGGGAAAGATGAACAGAGCAAAGTACAGAGAGATCCTTGATGAAAACCAGCTCCAGATTGCTCATGACCTCAGACTGGGGCCAAGGTTCACCTTCCAACAGGACAACGACCCTAAGCACAGACAACAACCCTAAGCACAAGGCAACACTGGAGTGGCTTCGGGACAAGTCTCTGTATGTCCTTGAGTGGCCCAGCCAGAGCCCGGACTTGAACCCAATCGATCATCTCTGGAGAGACCTGAAAATAGTTGTGCAGCGATGCTCGCCATTCAACCTGACAGAGCTTGATAGAATCTGTCGACAAGAATGGGAGAAACTCCCCAAATACAGGTGTGCCAAGCTTGTAGCATCATACCCAAGAAGACTCAAGGCTGTAATCACTGCCAAAGGTGCTTCAACAAAGTACTGAGTAAAGGGTACTTTGTTGAAATACTTATGTAAATGTGATATTTCCGTTTTTTTATAAACCTGTTTTTGCTTTGTCATTATTGGGTATTGTGGGTAGACTGATGAGGGGGAAAAAACGATTGAATACATTTTAGAATAAGGCTGTAACGTAACAATGTGGAAAACGTCAAGTGTTCCGAATACTTTCCGAATGCACTGTAAATAAGATTCACCCATTTTATTTTTGATCATGCAGATGTGTCAGGACATTGTAACTTATGAAGCTCATTCTAAAATACAGACATTATTTTCTGTCCCGGGGGATCGCACTGTGGACAAGTCTTCAATTAAGACCACAATTAGATGAAATGAGGTGTTAGTAAAGAGCTCGAACAAAAACTTGTAAACTCTGTCCTGTGTATAAATTTTGCCGGACCCCTCTTCCTGGGGTCCGGCAAAATGAAGGCAGTTATGCAATTTTAAAAACATTACAATACATTCATTACAGAATTCAAAACACACTATGTTTGTGTTGCTTCACAGTCCCTGCTGTTCCATGAGGTGCATTTTTATCTGTTTTCTGAATCTGATTCTAGTGCTTTCATCAGTTACCTGATGTGGAATAGAGTTCCATGTAGTCATGGCTCTATGTAGTACTGTGCGCCTGTTCTGGACTTGGGGACTCTGAAGAGACCTCTGGTGGCATGTCTTGTGGGGTATGCATGGGTGTCTGAGCTGTGTGCTAGTCGTTTAAACAGACAGCTTGGTGCCTTCAACATGTCAATACCTCTCACAAATGCAAGTAGTGATGAATTCAATCTCTCATATACTTTGAGCCAGGAGAGATTGATATGCATATTATTACGGTTTGCTCTCTGTGTACATCCAAGGGCCAGCTGTGCTGTCCTGTTCTGAGACAAATGCAATTTTCCTAAGTCCCTCTTTGCGGCACTTGACCACTTGACTGAACAGTAGTCCAGGTGCGACAAAACTTGAACCTGCAGGACCTGCCTTGTTGATAGTGCTGTAAAGTTAGAGCAGTGCTTTATTATGGACAGCCTTCTCCCCATCTTGGCTACTGTTGTATCAATATCTTTTGACCATGACAGTTTGCAATCCAGGGTAACTCCAAGCAGTTTAGCCACCTCAACTTGCTCAACTTCCACATTATTTATTACAAGGTTTAGTTGAGGTTTAGGGTTTATTGAATGATTTGTCCCAAATACAATGCTTTTAGTTTTAGAAATATTTAGGACTAACTTATTCCTCGCCACCCATTCTGAAACTAGCTGCAGCTCTTTGTAAAGTGTTGCAGTCATTTCAGTCGCTGTAGTAGCTGACGTGTATAGCGTTGTGTCATCTGCATCCACTAGAAAGTGTGTGCCCTCAGGCCTGGAGGGAAGCAAGAGTCATTCCGCTACCCAAGAATAGTAAAGCCCACTTTAGTGGGTCAAATAGCTGACCAATCAACCCTTAGTAAAGTTTTGGAAAACACTGTGTTTGACCAGATACAATCCTATTTTACAGTAAACAAATTGACAACCGACTTTCAGCACGCTTATAGGGAAGGACATTCAACAAGCACAGCACTTACACAAATGACTGATGATTGGCTGAGAGAATTTGATGATAAAAAGATTGTGGGGGCTGTTTTGTTACACTTCAGTGCTGATTTTAACATTATCGATCATAGTCTGCTGCTGGAAAAACATATGTGTTATGGCTTTACACCCCCTGCTATATTGTGGATAAAGAGGTACCTGTCTAACAGAACACAGAGGGTGTTCTTTAATGGAAGCCATTCCAACATAATCCAGGTATAATCAGGGCAGCTATCTAGACCCCTTACTTTTTAAAATCTTTACTAATGACGTGCCACTGGATTTGAGTATTGGTGGCAAGGAATAAGTTAGTCTTAAATATGTCAAAAACTAAAAGCATTTTTGAGGTGACTAAACTGCATGGAGTTACCCTGGATTGGAAACTTTCTCGGTTCAAAACATATTGGCTTAAATTGAAGATGTGGCAAATGATAGTAATATCGTCCGCTATTATCCTCAGTAATTTTTCCATCCCAGTTGTCAGACCCAGGTGTCTTGTCATTGTTGATAGACAACAATAATTTTTTCACCTCTTCCACACTCACTTTCCGGAATTTAAAATTGCAATTGTTGTCTTTCATAATTTGGTCAGATATACTTGGATGTTTAGTGTGAGGGTTTGTTGCTAATCTCGCCAATGAAAATATCATTAAAGTAGTTGGCAATATCAGTTGGTTTTGTATGATTGAGCCATCTGATTCAATGAATGATGGAGCTGAGTTTGCCTTTTTTCAAAAAATTTAATTGAAGGTGCTCCAACGCTTTTTAGGGTCATTCTTTATGTAATTTATATTTGTTTCACAGTGTAGTATCTTCTTTTTATTCAGTTTAATCACACAGTCTCAATTTGCAGTACTGTACGTTTGCCAACCAGTTGTGCAGCCAGAATTATTTGCCATTCCTTTTGCCTCATCCCTTTCAACCACAACATTTTTCAATGCAAATCAAATCAAATTTCAAATCAAATGTTATTTGTCACATGCGCCAAATACAACTGGTGTAGACCTTACAGTGAAATGCTTACTTACAAGCCCTTAACCAACAATGCAGTTTTAAGAGAATACCTAAAAAAAGAAAAAAAGTAACAAATAATTCAAGAGCAGCAGCAAAATAACAATAGCGAGGCTATATACAGGGAGCCAATGAGTCAATGTCCGGGGGCACCGGTTGGCCGAGGTAATTGAGGTAATACGTACATGTAGGTAGAGTTATTAAAGTGAATATGCATAGATAACAGAGTAGCAGCAGCGTGGGGGGGGTGGCAATGCAAATAGTCTGGGTAGCCTTTTGATTAGATGTTCAGGAGTCTTATGGCTTGGGGGTAGAAGCAGTTTAGAAGCGTCTCGGACCTAGACTTGCCGTGCGGTAGCAGAGAGAACAGTCTATGACTAGGGTGGGGGCCTTTCTCTGACACCGCCTGGTATAGAGATCCTGGATGGCAGGAAGCTCGGCCCTGGTGATTTACTGGGCCGTACGCACTACACTCTGTAGTGCCATGTGGTCGGAAGCCAAGCAGTTTCCATACCAGGAAGTGATTCAACCAGTAAGGATGCTCTTGATGGTGCAGCTGTAGAACCTATTGAGGATCTGAGGACACTTGACAAATCTTTTCAGTCTCCTGAGGGGAATGGGTTTAGTTGTGCCCTCTTCATGACTGTCTTGGTGTGCTTGGACCATGTTAGTTTGTCGGTGATGTGGACGCCAAGGAACTTGAAGCTCTCAACCTGCACCACTACAGCTACTAGAGCCCCGTCGATGAGAATGGGGGCGTGCTCGGTCTTCCTTTTCTTGATCACATTCAGGGAGAGGTTGTTGTCCTTGCACCACATGGTCAGGTCTCTAACTTCCTCCCAATAGGATGTCTCGTTGTTGTCGATTATCAGGCCTACCACTGTTGTGTCATCGGAAAACTTAATGATGGTGTTGGAGTCGTGCCTGGCCGTGCAGTCATGAGTGAACAGGAAGTACAGGAGGGGACTGAGCATGCAGCCCTGAGGGGCCCCCGTGTTGAGGATCAGCATGGCAGATGTGTTGTTACCTACCCTTACCACCTGGGGGCGGCCCGTCAGGAAGTCTAGGATCCAGTTGCAGAGGGAGGTGTTTAGCCCCAGGGTCCTTAGCTTAGTGATGAGCTTTGGGGGCACTATGGTGTTGAACGCTGAGCTGTAGTCAATGAATAGCATTCTCACATAGGTGTTCCTTTGTCCAGGTGTGAAAGGGCAGTGTGGAGTGCAATAGAGATTGCATAATCTGTGGATATGTTGGCCGGTAAGCAAATTGGAGTGGGCCTAGGGTTTCTGGGATGATGGTGTTGATGTGAACCATGACCAGCATTTCAAAGCACTTCATGGCTACAGACGTGAGTGCTACGGGTCGGTAGTCATTTAGGCAGGTCACCTTAGTGTTCTTGGGCACAGGGACTACGATGGTCTGCTTGAAACATGTTGGTATTACAGACTCCGATAGGGAGAGGTTGAAAATGTCAGTGAAAACACTTACCAGTTGGTCAGCGCATGCTCAGAGTACACGTCCTGGTAATCCGTCTGGCCCTGCGGCCTTGTGAATGTTCACCTGTTTAAAAGTGGTGCAAGTCTTTTTTATTTAAAGAGCATGGTCTGTGACCAGGGTGAAGTGGGCATCCAACAGGTAATACTTGAGTGTCTAGCGCCCACTTCAACGCTAGTCACTCTTTCTCAACAATAGAATACTTTCTTTCTCAGGGTATCAGCTTTCGGCTTATGTACATGATGGGGTGCTCCTCCCCATCGTGTACCTGGGACAGGACGGACCCTAGTCCCGTGTCGCATGCGTCCGTCTGGACCAACATGGGTACCTGGAAATCGGGCATTATGAGAATCGGATGGGAGCACAGCGCTTCCTTGAGGCGTCTGAACACTGCTTCGGTCTCGCCTGTCCATTTCACTGTTTTCAGGAGGCGGGCCTTGGTTAGATCAGTAAGGGGGGAGGCTATAGCCGCAAAGTTGGGGATAAATCGGCTGTAGTATCCTTCCAGTCCCAGGAAGGACTTGACCTGTGTCTTGGTGCGTGGAACGGGCCAGTCACATACCGCGTGGACCTTCCTCTCCTGGGGTCCGATCAAATACCCCAGGTACTCCACCTCCTCAAACCCTAGCTTGCATTTCTTGGGGTTCGCTGTCAACCCGGCTTGCCTGAGCACGTCCAGCACCGCCTGGAGGCACGTCAGGTGCTCTTCCCAACCTTGGTTGTGGATGATGATATCATCCAAATAGGCCGCTGCATACTGTTGGTGGGGTCGGAAGACTCGGTCCATCAGGTGCTGAAATGTGGGCGGGGCTCCATGGAGACCGAATGGGAGCACCTGGTACTGAAATTAGCTGTCCGGCGTCGAAAACGGCATCTTCTCCCAGGGTGAGGCTGCCAACGGTACCTGCCAATATCCTTTGGTCAGGTCAAGGGTGCTGATCAGTAGCGTAGCTTAATCATGACGGGCCCAGGTGCCCAAAAGAATTACGGGCCTCTATCACCACCCATATTTCCCATGAAATGAAAATTATTTTGTTGGTAAGGCTGTGTTAATTAAACTAAGCACTGTAACAGCAGAGCAGAACCTAATCTAAGGGCACATTTGAAGCTGTTACCAGAGAATCCGCAATATAGCCAATAAATTAGGCACCATGGACGGCGGACAGAAATTAACCCGTATAAGTCGATCAGCACCACGGAAAGCACACAGTAGTCAAAAAACACCCTATTTTATCTGCAACTAATAGGCAATAGCCTATATTATAAAACATAAATACATAGATCAATCTCTTAACAGAAACACCGAAATACGGCTAATGACCCAGTACATGCTCGCTGAAGTTATGCACTGCGGCAAAACTGGCATACCGGTATTTCAAATGATCTGCCTCCGGCAGAGGCCTATAGCATAAACACCAGCAAATCAATAAAATGGAGCATTCAAACAGATTGCTTAAATGTCAGCCTTTTAACAGTATATGAAACATATGTGCTTACTATTATTCTTATAGCCTAGTTAAACGTTTAGGCTATGATGACAATGAAATGACTCAGGGGCCATGCACCAGAACATGGTTTCCAAAGACAAATCGAGCCTAGTTGTAGATTGACAAGCAATGTAAATTAATCTCAATAAAGCTTGATTTATATAGGCTGTCACTTGCTCGGCTAAGATATAAATCATCTAATTTTGGATTTGAGGACTGAGATAGTTAACGGATCCTGCGTGGCGTTCTAAAAGTTCTTTCAGAACTGGGTCGTAAAATGACAGCAGTTCAAATATACTGAGAAAATTCCCACTGTTGGCCTGCCATAGCTTTTCACGGTGCCCTCTGAATGCAAAATGTACATGATGGAAGTGTGAGAGTTACATTAACTATGCACTCCCAACACCTGTCACCAGAAATTTGCTGCGTTACACAGGCCTCTCTCCATTTCTGCATCAATAGTGCCGTTGAGCTTCCATTGCTCATATACCAAACAGGCACCGATTTGAATCTGGGATGTCTCATGACATGCTATTTTGGATGTTGGATGGAGCCTATCTCTCACCCCATTCACCCACGCATCAGAGAAGAAAGGGGCACTCCGATCTCCGAACAGCCAGCAAGGCTCACAATATGCGCAATCTAGTTTGGCCGAATAACATAGCCATGTACGTGGTAATTTGATTCCAGCCTTGGTTGTAGTGGTGTAATACAACTCGGAAAAACACAGCCTTTCGTCATCTGGGCCAGTAGGCTTACACGAGCCTAATGCAATAACGTGCTGTTTAACTTTTGCATCCACATTTGTTTCTAAATGCCCCCTGTCAGTTGGATAGGTAAAAAGGCTGTCTGTCCCACTTCCACCTGTTTACTCACGATTCTAGCCTCGCCCTGCTCCTCTTCCTCCCCGATAGCTTGTCCGGCCTGGCTTGTGCTCAGGGTCGTATCCGCCGATACCTGAAACCCTGTATCCTCCTCTGTCAAAGTTTCCTCTTCTGGAACGATGGGACAACTTGGCCTTGGCTCACTTGACCCGCTAAAAGCTGCAGCTGAAGATGATAAACCTATGTCCTCTTCTGGTCCCGCTACATTGCTTGTGCTAGTAATGGCTGCACTTGAACTCCATCTAATTTAACAAATTTTGATACCTCCTTTGCTTTCTCATTTTTAGCCTTCCTCTTTTGGGCTCCACTTTTGTGTTGATACATTGATGATTTTAAATCTGTCATTTTCTATTCTCGACTTTCTAAAAAAAATCTGGCCATTGTCTCTTGATAGCTAGCTCAACTGTTGCTTAAAACGATGACAGAAGAAACAACAACGCTTTGGAGAGTATTTGCACAATGAATCCCAGAATTCATTTCATTATCTTAACATGGTATTGAAACTAATATGATTTATTTAGCAAATTTTATTTATTGTCATCAATACACTAAAATATCATGCTGACTTATGTAGTGGCAAAAAAACATTTTGTTGGTGAAACCATAAGTGGGATCATTTATCATATAGCCTAGATTAAAGAAAGATATTCTCGTCAAATCGTAGACATGACGGACCCGCGTCAACAATTAATACTTGGGCAGGGTGGTACGGTATTCAAATTACATAGGGGGACCGCGGCTCCGCAGATCCAGGCCCATGTACGTTGCAGGCCCTGGTGCGACCGCACCGGCTACCCCGGCTGAAGCTACGCCCCTGGTGCTGATGTACTGGGCCTTTCCCAATCGGTAGATTACAGAAGCACAGGCTAACGTCCGGTTTGGGCACCAACACGATGGGTCTGCACCATACGCTGTGGGACTCTTCGATGACCCCCACCCTCAGCATAGCCTCCACTTCCTGCTTCACAGCCTTCCTTCGGGCCTCGGGGATCCGATATGGCTTCTTTCGTACCGTTTCCCCGGGCTGGGTGCGGACGTGGTGTTCAATGAGGGTCATGCGGCCTGGCTTCTCGGAGAACACCGCCGTGTTTCTGATTGACGAGCTACCGGAGCGGTTGCTTATCGGCCGGGTTAAGATCCTCATTGCTCGGGACCACCACTGGTACTGTTGGCATCCTGGGTTCCGACCATAACACGGCCAAGGCTGTCCTCTCGTGCCACCTCTTTAATAGTTTCACGTGGTAAATCTGTTGGGGTTTCCGTCTCCCCGGCTGCCGTAAGCGGTAATTGACGGGTCCCAGCTTCTCTTATCACCTCATATGGCCCGTGCCATGTTGCCAGGAACATACTTTCTGCCATGGGGATTAAGACCAACACCTTGTCTCGCACCTGGAATTCTCTAGGCTGGGTTCTCTAAATGTAGACCTGGGCTTGGGCGCGTTGGGCCTTCTCCATGTGTTCCCTTACCACTGGCCATATGGCTTTCATCGTCTCCACGTGTTCTACCACACTGCATAAGGGGGTTGGCTGGGCTTCCAACACCTCCTTGGCGAGGTCCAGTAGGCCGCGTGGCCTCCTCCCTTAGAGGAGTTCGAAAGGGGAAAACCCGGTGGATGACTGGGGCACTTCTCAGACCGAGAACATTAGGTGGGGTAGTAGCTGGTCCCAGTTCTTCCCGTCCTGCTCGATGACCTTCCGCAGCATTTGTTTGAGCGTTTTATTGAACCAGTCGATGAGCCCATCTGTCTGCAGGTGAAAGACGGAGGTCCGGATCTGCTTGATCTGCAGGAGAGCACACAAATCTTTCATTAGGTGGGACACGAACTCCGTACCTTGGTCTGTCAGGATCTCATTTGGGATGCCCATCTGGCTAAAGAGGTGGAACAGCTCCCGGGCGATTGCCTTGGAGAGCGTCACCCATAGGGGATTGGCCTCGGGATACTGGGTGGCATAATCTACTATTACCAGAGGTCCCACTATGTCCATGGCGATGCGTTCAAAGGGCACCCCAATGATCGGTAGGGGACCAGCGGGTTTCAGAAGTGTGCTTTTGGGGCAGTCATTTGACACTCCAGGCAGCTGCGACAATAGTCTTCCACGGCCCTCCTCATCCCGGGCCAGTGGAACCGGGCGGCGATCCGTTCCCGGGTATTCTCCATTCCCAGGTGTCCCCCAACAGGTGGGTGTGGGCCAGCTGAAGAACGGTTCCCACGTACCGTCCGGGCAGCAACAGTACCTCTCAAAGTTACCCCTGTTGGCGCGACACCTGATAAAAAAAAATATATGTTTATTCTTGGAAATGGTTTTGGGGTTTTCGCCATCTCTATCTATCGTCTTTGTCTCTTAATCATTGTAATGTGGTAAACATTTGTTATGAAAATTATTCAAATCTAAAAGTAAAAATTCAACCAGACTGCCCTTAGATCGTGGGAAAAGGCTGCGCTTGATCGTTGCACTTGAATCATTCCCACGGTGAATGTCTAAGCCCACTACGTTATGAAACCACACACTATTGCAGATACTTTGATATTACCGGACACAATTGATATGGTGAAAACAAAGTGTGGGGAGGCAAAGGCACAGAAACTCCCATCAATACCTTTGTCAGTTAATTAACACTGTGAAACTAAGTTTTGACGCTACAGTATAGCTAGCAATCAAGAGGAAACTGACTGAACGACTCAACCCCCCCACCTTATGCTCTCCAAATTGACATTAGCTGTGAGGGCCAAGATGCCCATGTATTGACGTTTGTTTACTACATGTTGGGGGATGCTATTCACAAGGACATATTGTTCTGTCTCACGATTCCCAAGCATGAAACGGCACAGGGGATGTGCTGTGTGGCTATATTAACAAAAAAACAGATTCCATGGGATCGATTGGTGGGCTTTTGCACAAATGGAGCTCCTTCTATTACTGGACGGCGGGTAGGCCTCTGCACTCTAGTAATGAATGTGTTTCCCTCTGCCATATGGACGCATCGTATTATACACCCGCTGAGCTATAAACACAGAGAGTAACTGGCGGCAAAAGAGCTGGGCACAGAACTCAGATAGGCAGCAGGTAACTTGTATTGTTTGTAAACTACAGGTTGTAAACTACAGGCGCATGCCTGTTCGCAAAACTATGTGGAGATATGGGATCAGAGCATGACAATGTTCTATTTCACGCAGAGGCATGGTGGTTATCGAGGGGGAGTTTTGGAAAGATTTTTAGAATTGAGAGAGGAACTGTTGTCAATCAGTGGATGTAAAAAACAGACTTCGATAGCGTTCTGTGTATTGAAAAGAAAGGACTATGTAAAAGACATATTTGTGAAACTGAACGAACTGAATGCCAGCATGCAGGGGAAATGAAAAATAATTTTACAGATGAATGACAGAATCAGTAAAATCCATTTGACTGTGATCCTGGCTCAGTTGACATGCCGGTAAGTAAAATCGAACAGGTAATCGAGCTTTCATGTGACTGAATGCTGCAGACAACGCACTCACGGGTCACTATGGAGCAGTTTTGGTTCCTGACACAAATGAAATACTGTGCCTATCCTTCCGAGCATTAAACCTTATGGTACACTGATTCAATATTATGAAACATTTTGCAGGGTATATCAACATTTGTTATAACAATGTAATTTTATTGAAAAGTATCAACTACAATGTTTCTACACAGGAACAAGCAAATGAATGTAAAGTGAAACGCATTTTATTTACCCAAGTAATTAATATGTAGTTGCTACATTACAACGTATTTTTGATTGTAGTAGGTGAAGTTTGGTAATACACTATCTTGAGGGTTGGTGCATAGCCTGTTGATCGGCCAGTGATATGTTTGGAAGCAATGGAATCCAGAGTCTCCTGTTTTCATGTATTATCAAAAAAATGTACGTGGAGTGACCAAAAAACACTGATGGCAACAAAACATGCTTATAACCGTGTCAAAAGAATGAAACACATTCATTTGCTGTAGGATCTTAGTTCCAAATACATTGTATTGGTTGATATAAATTAAAAGTTTAGATGTTTCATAAAAATCACAAAATATTTGGAATTGACCTAGCAAACATATGGCCGGCGGGCCAGTAGTTATCCACCGGTGGCAAAGTTAGCGGCCAACCAGCAGGCACCACCTGCAGTTTGCCGACGTTTTTGCTCATTGTTTTTCCAGCGGACCACCAGCGGCAGCCGGCGCTTTTCCCATAGAGATCCGCTACTGGGACGCTGGTTCATAATAAGTATTTGTTGGCGGTCCACAGTCTGTCCTCCGTTCATATTATCATACAGTAATGAATCCAAAATAATGTACACCACTCAATAATCATTGCAAATGTATTGTAAAACATTGAATACATGGTAATGATCAATATGCATTTTATACACTTTGTATATATTTTTTATAAGTATTACACAATTAGTAATAATAAAGAAAACATTTAAATAAAAAAATATATCAATGTGTGTGTGTGTGTGTGTGTGTGTGTGTGTGTATATATATATATTTAAAGTTTCTAATTGTTATTACAGAAAATCATGTCCTGGACCACGAAATAGTGAGTATGTACAATACAATATACACAGACAAACAGAAAATTGTTTCTTAAGCCTCTTAAATTGGTCTGTCTTTCTTTCCTACTCCCTTCTCTGTCAGCAGCTCCCTTCATAAATAATGTGACCACCTCTTGGAGGTTCCCCTCTGTTACCTCTTTTGTATCGCTCCTGAAACCACAGAACAATTCTTAGCATTATTTGTTCTTCATGAACGAACAAGGTCAATAACTATTTAAACACGTCATGTTTCAGATTCAAAACTGTCTCCAGGTTATATATCTATATTACCAGAAAGTGAATTAATAGACTAATAAAGACTTACTGTGAACAATGCTTTTTAAAGCTAGCTGCCTGAAAGAGATCTTATGTCCCAAGCTGGTCCAGTTATAAAGCATGGACAGGTCGTTGGAGAAAAAGCAGGCAAACATCCTCATCACTGAGTCTTTGACGGACGTGCCCCCTTTAGCAGACGACAACCTCACCTCTAAAATAAATTGTCCATAGTTAGTGGTCTACAGAGCAGTGAACCATACAGAAAATACAGGTCTAAAGTCCCTCCAAAGAAAAGCAGTGGGGAGCTCTTCCCAGTCACAGACTTCATAAGCACCCAAGTACTTAACATATACAATACCCCAAGACCCCAAGCACTATATTTAATCCCATAGACCGAGCCCTAACGATGATTTAAAAAAGTATGAAGTGTGATACCATGTTCTTGCCAATTACCAGCTACTCATTCCCAGCAAGCCGATGTTCAAGCCTGTCCTTCAGAGGAAGCACAATGTCCTCTGGCAGAACCATGTCTCCATGAGACCCATTGGTCAGTTGCATTAAGAGGTTCCTGCTTACTGTGGTCTAGTATTGCAACTCTCTGACATCCTCTGCCAATTTCCTCAGGTGCTGAAGAATCAGCCTGTGGAAATGTTATCATATGACAGTGGGCAAGTTATAAACTTTGGAAACCTATTCCTTTCGAATGACAAGATAAAATCATTATGAAAACAGGTTTGATTCGATTGAGTTATGGAACGCAAGGGCCAAACGTGCACAACCGGAATTAACCAGACAAATCGCTTCACCAACTAAGAACGGCCATGCATCACCACCCACAGAATTGAGAAAGAGCTATCAATCTGTCAATCCTTTCCATGTCCGGGCCGGGTGAGGTTTCCCGTGTTAAGTCAAATTAAGCCGCAGGCTCCACTCCTGGTGGTGCCCTTCTTCAATTCCATTTGGACATGGTTCGGGAGCCGACTTCCTATGATCATACTGTATATGGAAAATGGACATAACATCCTGATGTGGTACTTTCAATACTTATATATGCCATTTGGACATTTCTTATGCCATTTGGACATGGTTCACTGACTTTTGGCCTCCATTCTCACAGACCTCATTACCTGTTTTTTGGTTAAATGGTCTGTGAAAAAACAGGTTACATGACTAGGTCTCAAGCTGGGGTTTTTGTGGTGAAAATGTACAGTGTTTTTACCCATTTCACATATAAAACAAGACAGTAAAAAAAGCTAGAAAAGACTGCTTTTGTCTCAGTATAAATGGGATCCAGATCTAGGTTCTAGGTTCAGCTTAATCCTTAAATCCTCATCCTAACTGTTATGAGAAAAAAAACCAAACAGACCTTAGATCAGATGGGACAACTTTATCCCTCTATGACAGGGGGCTCGAGCACTTCTCCTTCTGACCAGTTAATGTCTGTGTTACGTTCTAGTGGACCAATGATCATTTCTAAAGCAGACCTGTGAGCATATGGAACATACTGTATTCCAATTCGCCACAGCATCAGCAGAGGTGGTTCCAGTGAAGTCATTTTGTGGCTTGTGACTCATCTCTCACCAAGTTTGTCTGTCAGTACACTGACAACAATTGTGACAATTGTCAAGCCACATTGTTTTGGAGGATAAAAAATGCCCCGGGTTCTCTCTGGGAAGGGATGTGCCATGTAGTGGAGCTCTCTTGTCTGGAGCTCTGGGTGAATCTGGTTCACTCTCCCTATATAGTGCACTACATTTGACCAAAGGCCTATATACGTAAAGGGAATTGGGTGCCATTTTGGATGAAGGTTCTGTGTATCAGAGTGACCGCTTCCCTCAATTTGACTGACTCTCCCTCTTTTCCCTCCTCCTCCTCTCTTTCTATCGTTATTCCTCTCTTCCTAGGCCTGCAAAGGTTCTGCGAGGACATTGAAATGATGATTGGCTTCAAACCAAACCTCTTCTGGAGAATCTGCTGGGCCTTTGTGACTCATGTCCAATCTATACGGCATGGGGTTTAGATATTCACAGGCACACAAACAGACTCACTCACACACAGACACAGATGCGTGCATACACACACACAAACAACAACACACCTAATGTTTCCTTTTTCACTGCAGCCTTTTAGAATTTAGGTTTGCAGCGGAAAGGTTTTCGAGAAAGCATACAAAGCAAAAATTGAAACGTAAATAATTTTCCTCACTATTCATCGTTATAACACAGGTTGTTTGTTTTGTGCTATTTGAAATGCAACACTCCTATAGCCTACATAATGTTGTCATAACTTTGACATAACGGATGCAGTGGAGGGTGGTGACTTGAAAAGTTTAGGTGGATGGGAGACCCAAAGTATAGACACGGACCGCATAGAGACGACAAAGCGTATTTCAAAAATGTTAAAAGAAAAATTATTTTAACCTAAAACGTTTAATAAAAACATTTACAGTAAAATATAATGGGGAATGGGAATGAGAGCTATTTACACAGTGTTAGGAAGGGATCACACATGAATGAGGCATGAGTTGAGGTGTTCAGAGGTCTGACTTTAGTGCAGGACAGGGGTTGAGGTGTTCAGAGGCTTCAGTATAGGCTCAGCACGGCTTTACAGTATGTTGGAGGAGAGCTCAACTCCTCCACTGAGGGCAGGACAGGATTTGACTGGGAAGACAAAAAACGTTAACACAACACATTTAGACAAAAGAGCTAAGAATGAGTTAGTCCAAGCAAGGAGTAAAATCATTGATGTACAGTATGTGTAATAAATAGATTGTGTTAGTTGCTGGTCTACTATGGCAAGTATCCAAACATGAGGACTACTTACACAGTGTTGTGAAAGGATCACAGCAGTGATTGAATGAGGGTATGAGGCAACAAAAAAATCCCTGGGGCCTGGAGTTTTTCCTTATCTGGTAACCTAACCTGGTAAAATATCGGACACTATAGGGTATTAAAGAAGGTTAAACCAAGGCCTTATACCTTTTAAAGGGTTACTAAATTATGTTATGATAAACTGCAAGGTCCCCCCTTTCCGGAGACCTATGTGTGTGTGTTAACTACTTACGGAGTCGTGGGGCGCTAGCCGGTGAAATGCAAGGCGCCAAATTCAAAATGTTGCATAGTCATCAAAAGCTCTGCTTCTTGGCAATATTACAGCGTTGTCACATTTCAAAAAGGCTTTACGGCGAAAGCACAACATTTGATTGTTTGAGGGTAGCACCTCCCAATTTTATTCCATTAGCATAAATTCATAAACCATCACGGTTCACACAAAACACATTTCACAGCGAAAACGAATCCCTTACCTTTTGAAGAACTTCTGCTGAGGGCTTCCCAAGTGTCCAACGAAGACATCCAATGGTTCTTTTGTTAGAAAAAGACATTTATTATATCCATAAATCTCTGTTTGGTTGGCGCGTTATGATCATAAAATACAGCGTCCACTCGCCCATTGAACCGTGAAGAGAACGCGTTCAACCTATACACTTGTCCAAGAACAATCAAACATCATTGATAATGTATCTTCAGGAACACTTTTATGTATATTTACTATAATATTTCAACTGGATTATAAACTGTACGATAGGAAAGGAAAAAACAACAGCGCGCGCGAGCCCGTGAACGCGCATCCTCTTCTGTTTACATCCGATGACCAGTTCGAAATTCTTCTTCTATTACCATCCAGAGCAACTATAACATCACCAAACACTGTCTAGAGACTGTTGACATCCAGTGGAAGCAATAGGTACTGCAATCTTACTCCCAGAAATGGCTGTTTTCAATAGGGAGGGGTTCAAAATGAGGCAATGTGTCAAAAACACTTTTTCCAGGACAGAAATTCCTCTGGTTTTTGCCTGCTATATCCATTCTGTTATACTCACAGACATTGTGTTAACACTTTTAGAAACGTCAGAGTGTTTCCTATCCAATAGTACTAATTATGTGCATATCCTAGGAGGCATTTTACTTTGGGCATGCCAGACTCTCCAAAACCATCACCTCGGGAGCCGCTCCCTAAGAAATTAACCTGCTTTGGGTGTTGTGACCTTCAGACACTATCAGAAGGCGTCTACATTCAGACTCCTGCTGTCTGGATCCCACCGTGGTTATCTGGTTTTCTGAGAACACAAGGCTGCCACAGACCTGATGAAATCAGCCTCCTGTCAGAAGATGCTTACACTCGTTCACCTTGTCATGACCCTATACTTGTGATGAAAGGTCAAGTTTCGGTCAAACCCACTTCTGAGTTTTTACTTGCTGATAAGATGGTTCCTGCTGTCATGGGGAGGTTAGATTTATAAAAATGTTGTTGCTAGGGAAATTTCCGTAAGGGGGATTGGGGAGGCTATATGAGTTACAGGATGTCTTAGCTCTCCCCAGGTTCTGCAAGATGTCTATCATATACTGTACTCTGTAACAACTTCTGCCTACAATTGTATTACTAAAGGATCATTTTAATACTTAAACAAAGAGTCTGTGTTTCCTTTCCATTACTAATGTATGTTTGATAGTTATATAGACCGGATTATTTGTTGAAGAAGTTGACCAACATTTTTGCGAGCTTGCCAGGAGCGAGTGACCACTTCGCTAGACTGACCATTGATCCACTTGCAAGCGCTACAAAATTACAAGGTAAGCAGACGCCTGTTATATCTAAAGTCTGTCAGTTGCATAGCACACTGTGGTTAATGAGTCATTCTAGCAAGTAAGTAGCGCCTCGCTGTTAAATTTGTATGAAAGTGTGAAATTATTGTTACACAACCCGTGGGAGGAAGCAGAGACCACCTTGGTGGAAATAGGTTTTAAATTCCTGGGTTAAATGTTTATTATTGTGAGACTTGGTGATAGTTTTAGGGCAAATTTCCAAGTATAAACGTTGATTGTTGAGAGGATTCTGATAAGGTAATTGTTCTATGTATCATGTCTTCTGTATGGTATGACTGGATGGTGGGACATTAAATCAGGAGTTATAAACAATATAATGCCCGTGTATTTGAATTCACTAAGTGGACATTCGGATCAGATGCTTGAAGAGTTGCCTGTGGGGGTATAAACCTTAATGCATACACCCTTGCTGTATTCGGAAATAGACCTACCCGTGTGTTACTGACCCATGTTATTTTAAAAAGAAATAGTTTTGAAGTATAGTTTCTCCCTTGGAAGGAGAAGATTATCACAGAGATACCAGGATTGTTGTGGAGGTTACACCAAAGTTTATACCAGCTATAAATCATCTTGAGCCCTTTACTATTTCGTGGTTGCTCCATAGAGGATGATTATTTTACACCACCCATACATTACATGGTATTCAGTTATTTAGTTATCACCATGCTTTAAATTAACTTATGTGAGTTAACCGGGGATTTCATGAAAATGCATGATTGGACTAGATGGCCTACTGAATATAGATGGCCTATGGATGGGTCATTTAATAAAACCAAATATCAACATGTGCAGGACATTGCGAAAAGAAGACACGAAAATAAGACCAAGGGAAAAAATTCAAATCCACCCAGTGACTGCTTTGGCAATACTAGAAAATGAGGGTAATCTATTCTGGTCCCAACAGAAAGCCACCTGTTTGAAGAAAGAATTAGCAATGACTAAAGACCCGGTCTCTCATAAGAAAAAGAAGCTTCATCTGGAGTGCAGCGCCCCACCATATGCGCCACCACCCCCTCCCTACTGCGGAGATGGGTTTAAAGGAATTTATCCACTACTCCCAAACGAACTAGTAGCTCCAGGCGATAATTCTTCTCCAGCACCGGCACCGGGTAGAATGTATCAAAAACTAGGAGACATGGAATGATGCCAAGACACAATCAACACCTCTCTATCCTAGAGTTACCACAGCAAAGGACCACATGGCAGCTCAAGAAAAGAAAGTGCAGAGAGAAATGGATAACGCTGTTGAGGTTATCAGACGAGGTCGTAATGATGAAGATAAAGAGCAAAGTCTAAGTCGTAATCACACAGTGAATGAAGAGAACAGAAGAGAGGAAGACCTGATACGACTGAGAACGGAATATGAAGAAAAAATGAAAACTGAACAACACAGGAGACAGTGGGAGGAGAAGAGGAGAGAGAACGTGAATAACACGAGAGTGGAACTGGCCTTCACCCATTTCAGACAAGCACTCTACCGACCTCTTTTATGATAGACTGCAGAAATCTGCCCGAGTGGGTCAGAGAAACTGATGAATGTTGTGGGATGGGACAGATTTGAAGGCCCTAATAAGGAGGACCACATTAGAAACCACTGCAGAGCCTGGAAAAAGATGAAGACTGAAGAAAAAGCAAGGAAGACTGGCCTTGACACACAGCTCAAGAAGGCCCAGCTAGCCCAACTGGACAAAGGAAAAACCAACAATCTAATGGTGGCTGTAACCCCAGCTGCCCTGCAGCAGCAGCCTCCTCCACCGCCTGCTCCACAGTTTACCACCCACAACCATACCTACCCACACTGAGACAACCGCTGGTGTGCTGGTACTGTGGTGTGGCAGGCCAAATGAGAAACATGTGCCCTCAACAACCAGAGCAGCAGCAACCCTGGCAGCAGAGAGTAAGAGGTAAATGGATTCTGGGAATGCTGGAAGAGGGAACTTCCAAGGTGGTAGAGGTGGAAGACCAGCCTACACGGGACAGCCTCAAACAGTTTTTTTTCACAGACTCAACCAATGAATGGTTGACAATATGGATGGCCCCAACAGCTTCCTGTGACAAACCAGGCGTGGTCCCCACCGCAGAATAATCAACAATAGGGATGCCCTGACCCACTTCTCCAGTGTCACCAGTACATATTTCCGGATGGTACCAAAGAACCAATCATTACTCTGAAGGTCAACGATCAAGAGGTACCATTTTTAATTGACACTGGAGCTCACACCTCCTGTATTGGATCTACAGGCCAACACCTCGGCCTGGGACTCACATCTACAGTTGAAGTCGGAAGTTTACATACACCATAGTTTTGGGAAGTCGGTTAGGACATCTACTTAGTGCATGACATGAAGTCATTTTTTCAACAATTGTTTACAGAAAGATTATTTCACTAATAATTGACTATCACAATTCCAGTGGGTCAGAAGTTTACATACACTAAGTTGACTGTACCTTTTAAACAGCTTGGAAAATTCCAGAAAATTATGTCATGGCTTTAGAAGCTTCTGATATGCTAATTGACATAATTTGAGTCAATTGGAGGTGTACCTGTGGATGTATTTCATGGCCTACCTTCAAACTTTGCTTGACATCATGGGAAAATCAAAAGAAATCAGCCAAGACCTCCACGTCTGGTTCATCCTTGGCAGTGATTTCCAAACGCCTGAAGATACCACGTTCATCTGTACAAACAATAGTACGCAAGTATAAACACCATATCTATATCCATAGTAAAACGAGTCCTATATCGACATAACCTGAAAGGCCGCTCAGCAAGGAAGAAGCCACTGCTCCAAAACCGCCATATAAAAGCCAGACTACGGTTTGCAACTGCACATGGGGACAAAGATAGAACTGTTTGACCATTATGACAATGTTATGTTTGGAGGAAAAGGGGGGAGGCTTGCAAGCCGAAGAACACTATCCCAACCGTGAAGCACGGGGGATGGCAGCATCATGTTCTGTGGGTGCTTTGCTGCAGGAGGGACTGGTGCACTTCAGAAAATAAATGGCATCATGAGGAAGGACATCTCAAGACATCAGTCAGGAAGTTAAAGCTTGGTCGCAAATGGGTATTCCAAATGGACAATGACATCCAAACATACTTCCAAAGTTGTGGCAAAATGTCTTAAGGACAACAAAGTCAAGGTATTGCAGTGGCCATCACAAAGCCCTGACCTCAATCCCATAGAAAATTTGTGGGCAGAACTGAAAAAGCGTGTGCGAGCAAGGAGGCCTACAAACCTGACTCAGTTACACCAGCTCTGTCGGGAGGAATGGGCCAAAATTCACCCAACTTATGTTTGACCCAAGTTAAACAATTTAAAGGCAATGCTACCAAATACTAATTGAGTGTATGTAAACTTCTGACCAACTGGGAATGTGATGAAAGAAATAAAAGCTGAAATAAATAATTCTCTCTACTATTATTCTGACATTTCACATTCTTTAAATAAAGTGGTGATCCTTACTGACCTAAGACAGGGAATGTTTACTAGGATTAAATGTCAGGAATTGTGAAAAGCTGAGTTTAAATGTATTTGGCTAAGGTGTATGTAAAGTTCCGACTTCAACTGTAAGTCAGTGAGGACAATGGGAGTCGCTGGGATATCTCAAAAGCTGTACTGGACTGAAGATACAACAATTGACCAGGGGGAAGGTAATACTATTAAGGCTCCCTTTCTGAACTCTCCGGCCACTCCCGTTAGCCTACTGGGTAGAGACATTTTCCTGATCAAGTCCAATGCGATTCAACGGCACGACCTGACCTTTATGAGGAACCTCTTGAGCTCCCTGATGTTACTCTCTTTGTTGACGGCTCTGCCTTTATTGATAGGGAGACTGGTAGGAAACATGCAGGGTTTGGTATAGTCTCACTGGGGTGGGCCACGCGCCAAGGGGGGAGATGGTTAGACACCTGACATCTGACACCTGGTTTTAACCAAATCTGAAATTTGCAAAACTCACGTGTATAAATGTACTACATGCATGCAATACAACATTGGTAAGGGTACCCCCCTGAAACTAGGGAAATTCCAGCACCGGCCGGCCCGTTCACCCATTTAGCTATGGATTTCATAGACATGGCTGAACGAAAGGGAAAAAAAGAGATACTGCCTGGTAATAATTGACCACTTTACCAGGTGGGTTGAAGCATTTCCAACTATGCACTGTGATGCGAAAACAGTTGTAAAACTTTTGCTAAGAGAAATTATTCCTAGATTTGGTATAGAGGAAGTTCTCTCTGCAGACAATGGCGGCTGCCCAATTGGGGATAGATTAGAAGTTTGTTTGTATCTACCACCCACAAAGTAATGGGATCACTGAGAAGGCTGGCTAAACCATAAAAGGGAGGCTTTCCAAAGCATGCCACTCCACAGGGAAGTCATGGGTTGAATATCTTCCCTTAGTCTTGATGAAAATGAGTAATTGTATAAACCGCGGAACAGGGCTTAGCCCACATGAGCTCTTAACTGGCCATCTAATGAATGTTCCTTTACCCAGACCAATGACTCCAAAACGGACTCATCTGACTGCACTGGATGATGATTTGAGTAAATATATGAAGGAACTAACCCACGCTGTTAGGTATTTGTATTCCCAATACAGGAAAGCCCAGGAAGTTCCAGAACAGGACGACCCAGACAGCCTGCCTGTTGACGTTGGAGAATGATATCAAGCTGAAGGCCCACAAACAAAAATGGAATCACCCCAGATGGATGGGCCCATACCAGGTCATCGCAGCGACACCCACAGCAGTGAAGGTGCAAGAGTGCCAGGGGTGGCACCACCTATCACACTGCCAGAAGACGTCCCAACCAGAGTGAATTGTTTGGATCAATTGTAGTCCCATTGCTAAGTACGCCTATTGCATGCAGTGTCCTCTCATACATCCTCCAACAAGTTAAGACAACTAGGAATCAATCCAGATGCGTCCAATTATATGTCTCCAAAGAGTTTTCCACCACGATTAACCATACTATTGGCTCTCATAAGGTTTCTAGTCAGCTTACCAATCCATGTGCCCGAATGAGAATTATATGAATGAATGTCCTAAATATCCTGTTCATCCACTGCCTTTGGCAATCGGAAATAACAAGATAGAACCTGTCTTGAATAATTTGAGACCTGTACCCGAACCCCAACTTTGTCTTTGTGGTAGAGGTAGTATTACCATGGGCCTTTCAGATAACTGTAGGAGTTACGCGGGTGTGCCACCAACTACCGAACCCTCCCTTAATATGAATCATGCATGAACTATCTCTGACTCTATAACTGGAATTCCCATATCCGTTATAGGGTCTGGATTGGGGGCTCTTAATTGGCTTATGTGGGTCTGCGGTGAAAATGGCTACCTACAATTGCCTAATGGGTGGGATGGTTGCTGTTATTTAGACAAACTCAAATTCAAGTCGCAACCATACCCCTGCTGACCCTATTGGAGGCTAAGCGTAACTCCACAGCGCACCGCAGTAGCCGTGTGAAACGAGCCCTGGCAAAGAATGAACTTGCTGATGGGTTTTCTCTTAGCAATGGTGAGCTGTTTGGCTTGGCACTTTTCTCTGGTGTTGGATTAACAACATCACCTAATCTATGCAGGCCCATATGAATTTGACTATAGCTGGTTTTGCCCTTCTTTCCACTGATGTTCAGAATCTCAACCTCTCAGGGATCATTGGGGCGCTAGCGCCCCACTCCCGACACTACCAGGTGAAATGTGAGGCGCCAAATTCAAAATCCCAAAGTTGAATTATTAAACATCCACCAATATACAAGTGTTTCATACTCATCAAAAGCTCTGTTTTTTGGCAATATCACAGCGTTGTCAGATTTCAAAAAGGCTTTACGGCGAAAGCACTACATTTGATTGTTTGAGGGCAGCACCTCACATACTTTTCACATAGCCATGAATTCATTAGCCAGCTTGGCACACACAACACATTTCACAGCGAAAACAAATCAATTACCTGTTGAAGAACTTCTGATGAGGTCATCCTAAGTGTCCAACGAAGACAATCCATGGTTCTTTTGTTAAAAAAAGTATACATAAAATAGGTATTTAGAGGTAAACCAAGCGCGCAATATTAGTCTTTGATGTCGCAGCTGATGAGGTAACTTTGCACTGATCTTGAGCAAGTTGAATATGGATATTTGAACAGGTTCTTGTTAGTTTGTATTAAAATTTACATAGGAATCCTTGTGAAAATGCATATAAATGATATTATTTAGTTGGCCTTATATTTGACTCGACTACAGACGACGAAAAACACAGTGTGTGCTTGGCGAGAGCGCCCGCCCACTACTATAGAGTTTCAAGGAGGCACTTCCTTATTCCCTCTTCTTCTCTGCTCTAATTCATCTGAACAGGATCAAAACACTTTCTCGAGACTAAGGACATCCAGAGGAAGCGATAGGTACTGCATTCATATGCCCTTTTATGGGCATTTTCATGAGGGAGGGGTTCCAAATGAGGCACTCTGTGAAAACCACTTTCTCCAGGACAGAAATTCCTCGGGGTTTTGCCTGCCATATCCGTTCTGTTTTACTGACAGACAAATGGTTAACAGTTTTAAAATTTTTCAGAGTGTTTCCTATCCAATGTAACCAAATATGTGCATATCCTATTTTCTGGGCCTGAATGGGAGGCATTTTACTTTGGGCACGCCAGGCTCTCCAAAACGGTCAAGTTGCGCAGTGATCCCTGAGAGGTTAAAGCTGTTGCAGCCAGGCATAGCCTGGCATTAGACTACATCCTGGCAAAGGAGGGTGGATATTGCAGGGCCCTAAATTATGTTTACCCCACTGAATGTGTTATGCATCTCCCTGACTCCTCTGATAATATGACAGAGATTCTCAAGGAATTGACTAAGTTGGCTGACACCTACACCCCTACAGGAGATGACTCCTGGTTCCCGTTTGGGTGGTTGAAAGATATGATTTTTTCCATTTTAGTCCCATTGTTGGCCCCTGTGCTTGTTCTGCTGATTTTCATTTGTGCATTCTGTGCAGCTGCTAAATGTGTACTTCATAAGGCCATGACAGGCATGTTTATGCTTCATGTTCCTCATCCCCCAGACCCTTATTTTTATCCTCAATCTCCTGAGGATTGCTTGCAATCTAATACACCTTTTATGGATGATTCTTATAATTACTATGCTTGAGCTGCTTTGCTTTTGTTGAGGTCTGGTGGCCTCAAAGGGGGGAATAAACCAAGGCCTTTTACCTTTTAAAGGGTTGATAAATTATGTTGCGATCAACTGTAAGGTCTCCTCTTCAGGAGACCTCTGTGTGTGTGTTAAAACCTGTTTTGAGTGTTCAGACACTATCAGAAGGCGTCTACATTCAGACTCCTCCTGTCTGGATCCCACCGTGGTTATCTGGTTTTCTGAGAACGCAAGGCTGCCACGGACCTGATGAAACCAGCCCCTTGTCAGAAGATGCTTACACTCGTTCACCTTGTCATGACCTTATACTTGTGATGAAAGGTCAAGTTTCGGTCAAACCCACTTCTGAGTTTTTACTTGCTGATAAGATGATTCCTGCTGTCAGGGGGAGGTTAGATTTATAAAAATGTTGTTGCTAGGGAAAGTTACATGAGGGGGATTGGGGAGGCTATATGAGTTGCAGGATGTCTTAGCTCTCCCCAGGTTCTGCAAAATGTCTATCATATACTGTACTCTGTAACAACTTCTGCCTACAATTGTATTACTAAAGGATCATTTTAATACTTAAGAGTCTGTGTTTCCTTTCCATTACTAATGTATGTTTGATAATTATATAGACCTGATCATTTGTTGAAGAAATTTACCAACAGTATGACAGCGAAAATCACTGTTAAGGTTTTACAGTATATAGGCTATGATGGGTCCAGTTTTTCTAATCCGGTCACATGGTTTTAAAAACTCCTGGAAAAACTCCTGGTCCTGGGGAGGATTAAAATCCTGTCAAACAGCAGGAATCTTGCACTTGTTCATATGAATTATATTTAGACCAGACCAACAGGTGCAATGTTTCCTATACACAGAGACAATAACTGATGGACAGTAGAACTCACAGGGCTGAGCTTGCTTTATGCTTGTTTGCATTGTGTAGGCATATGCAACTTAAGGCCTAATAAAATGTGTACTCACAGCCTATGTCATCACTATTGTGTTCATTTATTAATTCCAGTTAATAATTTTGTATTGAAAAGGTTCTGGGCAGCCTAGCCAGCCAAGTTGGAACATAAATTTGATCACATTCCCATTTTCTCCTGACACAAACAAAATGGACTAAAACATATTATACATAACATTACCAATGTGTTTACCTTAACCAGATGGACAGGGCACACTTGAAATGCACTTTCTTTATTAGCCTACTGAAAAATAATCTTGTTTTTCATCCCATACAGCATGCCAGATCGCTAATGTTTAGGTGTAGCCTAAGCTGCTGCAACATTTATGAAAATAGTTTTTGCTTGTTTCTGTCTGGAATTATGTGTTATCACATTTTCTAAATAAATACCAGAGGAAAGTGCAAAGCGCGCGTTGTAATCTCACTTTTAATGAATGATGCGATGGAAGCTCATTCAGAATTGATTTTGACATCCCAGAGAAAACAGTAGAAACTCATATGCTTAGCAAGTAAAGCATCATTAAGGAAAGGGTAATACCCAATCAGTTGTACAACTAAAATGTGTCTTCCGCATTTAACTCAACCCCTCTGAATCAGAGAGGTGCGGGGGGCTGCCTTAATCAACATCCAAGTCATCAGCACCCAGGAAACAGTGGGTTGACAGATGTTTACCTTGTCAGCTCGGGGATTCAATCCAGCAACCTTTCAGTTAGCGGCCCAATGCTCCTACCCGCCAGGCTACCTGCCACCCCTTGAAGTTGCCCTTGTTAGCGGAACTTTCCCTCTCATCATGCCCTTAAGTAAAAGCCAAAATGCAGTAGTGTCGATAAGCTGCTTGAGAACATCCTTGTTTCTTTTTACCTGTTCGTTGTGAGGCGCAGTTTAAATATGCAGACCTTACATGGGCTCCAATACGATACACAAACGATACCTTTTAGTTTGAAGCAATTCAATTAGATTTGATTAGAGGAACTAATCGATACGATACGGTTCGATGCGATACGATTCGATGCACTGACATTTATTGCATAAACCCACTCATTTTCTGTTTTCTAAATTAAATGGATGGAGCTCATGAGCTGGGCCACTCTGAGCTGGATCTGTTTGAGCTGACCTCTCTGTGTGTGTGTGTGTCTGTGTGTCTGCACATACAGTGCTTAGTGAAAGTCTACACACCCCTTGGACAGTTTCCACATTCTTCTCTAAAATGTATTACGATTTTTTTTCTACTTTTCGAGCTACACAACCTGCTCCACATTTTCTATAATTCTCCAATATTTTTTTTTTTAATTAACATGTCTTGATTGCATTTGTCTTCACACCCCCTTGGTGGAAGCACCTTTGGTAGCAATAATAATTTTGAATTAGATTGTACCAACTCTGCACAACTCTTAGGGCAACATACTATATATCCATAGTTTTTCTCATGATTTCCTTAAGCTTAATATCATTGATGGACAGCAATATTCAAACTTTGTTGCCAAAGGTGCCTTCACCAAGTAATAACTATGGGGTGGGAAGTGTTGGGGTAGGTTCCTTGTTCCTTGTCAATCATTTGCTTATTGGTGAAATTAGCAATCAGACAATATCTTTAAGTAAATTAATCAAAAACCTTTATTAACTTCTTAGGGAGCAGCGCACGAGGTGACCGTTTTGGAGACCCTGGTGTGCCCAAAGTAAAATGCCTCCCATTCAGGCCCAGAAAATAGGATATGCACATTGGATAGGAAATACTCTGAATTTTCTAAAAGTGTTAACATTTTGTCTGTGAGTAAAACAGAATGGATATGGCAGGCAAAACCCCGAGGAATTTCTGTCCTGGAAAAAGTGGTTTTGACACATTGCCTCATTTGGAACCCCTCCCTTATGAAAATGCCCTTATAAGGGCATATGAATGCAGTACCTATCGCTTCCTCTGGATGTCAACAGTCTCGAGAAAGTGTTCTGATTCTTTTTAGATGCTTTTTGAGCAGAGAAGAAGAGGAATAAGGAAGTGCCCCCACAGATGTCCTTTACAAGTAAATGCGCGTTCCCGGCAGGCACGTTCTTTAGTTTTTTCCTTTCTTATCGCCCAGTTTATATTCCGGTTGAAATATTATGCTATTTATACATAAAAGTGTTCCTAAGGATACATTTACAATGATGTTTGATTGTTCTTGGACAAGTTTATAGGTATAAGTTGAACGAGTTCTCTTCACGTTTCAATGGAGGAGTCGACGCTGTTTTTTCTGATTATAACGCGCCAACCAAACGGAGATTTATGGATATAATACATTACTTTTTCTAACAAAAGAACCATGGATTGTCTTCGTTGGACACTTTGGAAGCCCTCAGCAGAAGTTCTTCAAAAGGTAATTGATTTGTTTTCGCTGTGAAATGTGTTTTCTGTGAACCGTGGAGGCTTATGAAATTATGGTAATGGAAAAANAAAAATATCTTAGGTGCTACCCTCAAACAATGAAATGTGGTGCTTTCACCGTAAAGCCTTTTTGAAATCTGACAACGCTGTGATATTGCCAAGAAGCAGAGCTTTTGATGACTATGAAACACTTGTATATTGATGCATGTTTAATAATTCAACTTTTGGATTTTGAATTTGGCGCCTTGCATTTCACCTGGTAGTGTCGGGAGTGGGGCGCTAGCGCCCCAGCGCACCTTGCTGCTCCTTAAGAAGTTAATGCAATTGCAGACAGAAGTTGACAACGGGAACATAGCACGCATGTTTCCGAGTAATTTCTGCAAAATAGGAAAGAGTCAAAGTTGCTTTAATATGCTTGCAGTCAACCCCTAGTGATGTAACTGCCTACGTCAACACCTTCTACTCATGAGACCAAGCCCATGCATATACGGTTATACAAACTTGCAGGAGAGACAATAGTTCCAGTGTTTTCTAAGGGCTCAGCAGTAATTTTCCACTCCCCAAGTTGCTTTATTTTGGTATGTCTGACTAGTCTCTTATCTCTTTCACTCCCCTGCAGGGTTCTGTGTCCATGAATCTCTTTTAGCCTTGAGGCGCTTTCTCACAGAAACCCTGGTTTGACTGCAGTAACTCACACATCTCTCAGACCGTTTCTTTATAAAAGTCAAAAGTCAAAGTCAAAGTCACCATTATTTGTCAGTTGTACAACCGAATGCCTTCAACCGAAATGTGTCTTCCGCATTTAACCCAACCCCTCTGAATCAGAGAGGTGCGGTGGGCTGCCTTAATCGACATCCACGTCTTCGTCTTCGGCGCCCGGGGATATAAGAGGCAGAGACTAGAAAAGAACTGTGGAACAATATTAAACCTTATAATTAATATATATATATTGCTAATCTGTAGTCCAGGACCCTATAAATGTAGTGGGGGAGGGGTCTTATAGCCCTTCCCCTTCTATTAATACAACAAGTATAATCGATTATTATAATACATAAAATATTTGGTGCCGCCCCTATCATGACCCCAAGGTGACCCCCATCAGAAGACATAGGCAAAAATGTAAAAATGATGCATATGTCTATGGTACAGTATATGTAGTCACCTGAGCTGAGCCATAGGGCAGACTAGTGGGCATCTAACACCCCACTATTTGCCCACTTCTGATCTGAAATCACCATCACCCATTTTGCCCATGTCATTTTACCAGATTAATGGAGTTTTAACTGGTAATGTATCAATATTAATCTTAAACAATTAGCTATGACATAGCACAACATTGGATTTCACCCCCATCTCAAAATCGAATGGTGTTGACCATTTGGAAGTTTTTACAAAGTGCATCTCCTCCCACTTCGACCATGCAGTGCTGCTCACAAAAAAAAGTGATTCCTGTCCTCATTATAAAATTATCAACTTTACCTAGTTTATCAAAAATTACCATATACACTGATTGTTTAAAGAATAACTACCAAAACTATTGCTGATGGTGAACCTGAATAATCAAAATAAAATCGAAGGTAAGCCCTAATCAGCAGGTAGGCTATAGCCAGATGAGTTAGGCTACTTTTCCGGTAAAACACAATTTTCAACAGCACATTTGTTAACCATAACCTATCAAATTACATTGGTTGTCACTCAACTAATAAAGCCTTATAATGCACAAGCCATTTCACAAGCATTTGAATGCTGAAGGTGCTACGCAGAATGTGCAAGATCAGGAATAGCCTAGCTCTCGTTGGTCAGCTTGCTAAACAGTGTGCAGTTTGACTTGACTAGAGGTTGTTCGGCATAAAAAAAATTACTTGTAAATCAATGACTGTCAAAGCAGTTACATGTTTAGTTCGACATAGAAGGAGAGGACAGTTGTCACAAAATATGTATTTTCTGAAGGTATAAAGAAGATTCATAATGTTTGAAAGGTTGAAAGTTCAAATACAGTGAAATAAATAGTTTTAGAGATTTTTTTAAGCCTATCTCAAACAGTTAATGCCTAAACTTAACCGTACACACTTTGAAATTTGACGTTTGCATCAGCTTCGAAATTGTTCTTTTGAGAAACATGGATGAATGTCTAATTCTGATGTGAGACCTTGAGAGTTAGTTGGATTGCTACATCCATAATAATATCCTAATAATGTTCAACTATTATTATCTCAACCTCAATCTATCCAACAATGTCACCAACTCACCAAGCTTCTAAATCACACATGCGTCAAATCAGTGTCAGGACTGTTTATATGACACCTGTTATGTCATGTTGATAATGCACTTACGTATGCCTTCTGATGAATGATTCAAACTAAGTATTTAGGACATTTCTATAGCACACCAATTCAGTAATCTCATGATCTCCTTTCTTACAGAAGTTACACTGAGTATACAAAACATCCCTACCTTTAGCCCTCAGAACACCTCAATTTGCCGGGGCATGGACTCTACAAGGTGTCGAAAGCTTTCCACAGGGATGCTGGCCCATGTTGACTCCAATGCTTCCCACAGTTGTGTCGTTGGCTGGATGTCTTTTGGGTGGTGGACCATTCTTGATACACACAGGAAACTGTTGAGCTTGAAAAACCCAGCAGAATTGCAGTTCTTGACACAAACCAATGAATCACAGGTTATCTCCCTCTTGGAGAGTAACATAACGGACGTGGAAAAAATATACGTAAGGACCCTGTTACCACCCTGAGAAAGAGAGAGGAGTTGAAGAGGATTACTGCCTCTTTCAACGGCAATTCCGAGGAGCGAACGTTCAACCATTGAGTTCCTCTGAAGACTTTGGCAGTGGCTGGAAACTCAAAAAGGCACTGTTCATGCAGGAAGTGGAGAGTCGCGCTGGGCAGCCGGTCACCCCGCTGTTACCCACCTTCGCCCGAATAGCAGCAATGTTTAGAATTGCTAGAAAAGATATGATAATCTTTTAAGATGCTTTTCAATGTCTAATGTTATACAGGTAATTGATGTGTTGTGGTCATCATTACCAGATTGACGGAAGACTTCAAGAGTCCAATTAAAGGGATAGTGCACCCACATTACATAACCACATATTGGAGACACTTTCTTTCAAGGGTGCAGCACCTGAACAGAAACGTTCATTCCCAAATTACATCATGCGGCAGCCGGTGGTGGCAGTCTTTCGCTCTCGTGCACTACGAGTGCATGAGAGCGAGTGCACACATTTTTTGAGATTGAATAGTTTGTTGCAGAAAGATCAGTTTAATAGGCTAGAGTTTACTTCGTATAATAACTTCTTTGTTTCGGGTGTATTTACAGACAGCCTGTACAAGTCCGGAAAAATACATCAGGATCTGTATTTAATATGCTCTGTTCGGGGACAATGTGGACCATCCGGAGTTTCGATGCAACAATTGTTTACTCCCGGAAGGACTATAGAGAAGAAGTGGCTACTCTTACATGCTGACCAAACCGGGTGTGTGTCCGCGTGCACATTGATTTTGTTCACCCACACCAGAAGCAATCAGGACACGCAGGTTGAAATATAAAAACAAACTCTGAACCAATTATATTCATTTGGGGACAGGTCAAAAAGCATTACACATTTATGGCAATTTAGCTAGCTAGCTTGCTGTTGTTAGCTAATTTGTCCTGGGATATAAACATTGGGTTGTTATTTTTCCTGAAATGCACAAGGTCCACTACTCCGACAATTAATCCACATATAAAACAGTAAGCCAAATTAATTTCTCATCATCTCTCCTCCTTCCTTCAGGCTTCTTTTTCTTATTTGGACTTTATATGATGGTTGGCGACCAACAACCGACTGGAGTGCTGACCTCAGTTCATCTTTCAATCACCCACGTGGGTATATGCTCCTAAAAACCAATGAGGAGATGGGAGAGGCCGGACTTGCAGTGCGTTGAGCGTCACAAATAGAACCAATTTCTATTTTAGCGCCTGGCCACGCAGACGCTCGCTGACGCACGCGAGCAGAGTGAGTGCAATGATTGAATAACATGTATGTGTAAATTAATTTTGCAGCGCACGTGATGCGAGTGGTGTGGTCAGCATGTTAGCGAACAGATTAAGAACTTGCACAATCTACTGGGGAACGCACCTCTACCTTCTCTCCTTCTATACGTCACAGGCTGGATGCCGTTCATAACTCATTGACTGAATGGCCAATGTCTTCCAGGGACCCCTCCCCGAAGAAAATGGAACAGGACCGTCACTTCTGGTGGATTTAGTGGATGATCCTGTCACCATTTCTGCTGCCCAACCTTGGAAGCACGTCACCCACCGTCGCCCTCCTGGCTTCGGAGGTTCCAGTGCCATCATCCCCTATCTGGACTCCTTCCCAGGGGGATTCTGCCTCAGACTCGGATCACAGGACCTTGAGAGTGTCTGACGTGCCGGCTCCTCCGTCAGCCACAAGGCGCGACAACTGCCGGACCTCCTTTGCCATCTCACCAGCCGTTATAATTGTCAGCTCCATGGTGAGAAACATCTTGGTTCCCGGGGCAAAAAGCCTTTTCTCTTCCTTCTTTTCTGTCTTTCTCTGCAGTGACTGACTATAGATGACAGCCATGCACACCAACCCAATCTGTGTTCCCTTCTCAAGTCAACGCTATAGAGCAACTCTTTCAGTGGTTCCTCCGCACCCCTCTCTACTATCCTGAACTCACCTTGGCAAGCCTAGTCATGACCTCCTCATCAGCAACCATAGAATGGCATAGAAGCTGACATGTAAGAATGAATAATAATTAATATTCAAAGATGGACACTTCTTCCCGTCTGCTTTTTAGTATGTCTGCCGGTCTGTCTATTTGTGCAGTGACTGGAGATGTCATCAACACCAACCAAATCTATCTCCTCCTCTAAACTAACCTGAACACACTCCTACTCCAGACAGCTTATTCAGGAACGACAGACTGGCATGATAGGTAATATTTGGTATGGTCTTCTATTCCCTGCATCTTTTGCCATGTTATGATAGTTTAATTAATGTTGATACACTTTTGTGAGCCTCATCTTTTCCTCACAGTTTTTCTCTGTTTTTGCAGCCACCAGAGATGGCAGCCACAAGCTGCAAATCTTTGTGTTCTGTTGTAACGAGAGCCCACGAAGGAACCACAGTTGTGGGTGATGGAGAACAGATATTCCCTAAGTCACACATTCCAGGCCAAGATTTAAAGTTCTGTTAGTGAAGGCACAAGCCATCATCACGAGAACAAACAAACTGCTCTTTTTATGACTGAGTGGCCCTGAGGGGGAACAGCAGACAGAAAAACAGATGCCTTCAGCAAGTCCCCAGACCGTTTTGTGATCTGCATGTGTTACTGGGTAAACGACCGGCCAGGCTTTTGAGTACTGGGTATGTGTATCCCAAGAGGAGAGAAGTCAGGCACTTTGTTCTACTCTTTGTCACAAGGTTAAATTGGCGCCAATAGCGCAATGGACATTTAACTTCTTAGGGAGCGGCAGCAGAGGTGATGGTTTTGGAGAGTCTGGCATGCCCAAAGTAAAATACCTGCCACTCAGGCCCAGAAAATAGGATATGCACGTAATTAGTACTATTGGATAGGAAACACTCTGAGGTTTCTAAAACCGTTAAGATAATGTCTGTGAGTATAACAGAACTGATATAGCAGGCGAAAACCCGAGGAAAATCCATTCGGATTTGCAGTTTTTTTGTAGATGACCTTTTTGTCCAAGCTGCCTATTGCATACAATGTTATGTAGGACTGAGACTGCAGTACCTATGGCTTCCACTAGATGTCAATAGTCTTTATACAAAGTCTGGAAGGTCTAGCTCTAAGCAGAACGGATAGGAAGAGGAAGTAGTCAGGGGACCACTTTTGTTTACAATGTTTGATGGGCGCGAAATTGTGAGCGCGCACCACTTTATTTTCCTTTCCTATTGTTCACGTTATCGTCCGGTTGAAATATTACAGTAAATATACATAAAAGAATACCTAAGGATACATTAAAAATGATGTTTGATTTGTTTGTAGAAAGTTAATAGGTATAATTTTAACGTGTTCTCTTCACGGTTCAATGGGCGACTCAACGGTGGATTTTCTGATCCATTTGGTTGGCACGTTATGTTCAGAAAATCCACCGTCGAGTCGCCCATTGACCCGTGAAGAGAACGCGTTCAAACTATACCTATCAACTTTGTCCAAACAAATCAAACATAATTTTTTATGTATCCTTAGGTATCCTTTTATGTATATTTACTATAATATTTCAACCGGATTATACCCTGAACGATAGGAAAGGAAAAAAACACAGAGCACGCGAGACCGTGAACGCGCATGTCATTCTATTGAGTTCCGGTGTCCACGTCTAAGTTCTTCTTCTATTCGCTTCTAATTCAACCTAACGTCATCAAACCCTGTCTAAAGACTGTTGACATCCAGTGGAAGCCATAGGTACTGCAGTCTGTCCTACATAACATTGAATCCAATAGGCAGACAGGAGAAAAAGGTCAACTAAAAAATAAACTGCAAATCCGGATGGATTTTCCTCGGGTTTTTACCTGCTATATCAGTTTTGTTATACTCACAGACATTATTTTAACGGTTTTAGAAACATCATATAGTGTTGTCTATCCAATAGTACTAATTATGTGCATATCCTAGTTTCGGGCCTGGCAGGCATTTTACTTTGGGCACGCCAGACTCTCCAAAACCGACACCATTGCTGCTGATCCCTAAATAGTTAAAGAAGGATTTTTAAGCCCTGACAACTGAGACATGGATTGTGTATGTGTGCCATTCAGAGGGAGAAAGGGCAAGACAAAATATTTAAGTTCCTTCGAACGGGGTATGGTAGTAGGTGCCAGGCGTAGGGCTGTTGTGGTGATTGTATTACCACCACACCGGCAGTCATGAAGGGGAGGGGACATGACCGCAGTAAAATTACACATGACCGTTGAGTCATGGTGATCTCCTTTTATGCACTCTGGACAAGCTTTGGTAGTACCCAACTTGCTAGCTACCATCGGGCTCTATTGTCCCTCAAACCACTCTGACATCAATGCATTCAAAAATCTCATCAAACACATCATAAAATGTGACCCACTAGCTGGTTTCAGACCTATGTAGCAAAATTTGAAATTGTGTTTTTTACATTGGATTAAAGTAGAGACTTTGAGCTAGAAAATGGTATATCATACACTGCAGTTGAGCAACAACGATAAAGTAATTCTGCTTTGAAAGTTTATAAACTTGTAACCCCACTTTTGAGAAAATGGCTGTGAATGTTTTGGTACACCTACAGGAGAGCTCTTCTTTGTCTACACCCATTCCGCATCGTTCACACCCTCTTAAGCCTAAGCCTCACTCATCTCTTTAAGGATTCACAGTGTAGTAAACAACCAATGATTTCAATACTGAAAGTGGTGAAAGTAGTAGTAAAAATAAACTTTATCTGAACGGTCATCCAACTCGGAATTTCAACTCGGGAACTCGGGTCTCTTTCTAGAGGTCCTATACAGCTCATACACGTAACATTAGCTAGTGAGCCAGCGGGCTAACATTAGCTACCTAGCTTGACAAAATTAGAAACAAATAATATCCGAAAATTTAGCTAGACTCTTACCCATACACTGTATACAGTAGCAGTCAAAAGTTTGGACACACCTACTCATTCCAGGGTTTTTCTTTATTTGTACTATTTTCTTCATTGTAGAATAGTGAAGACATCAAAACTATGAAATAACACATATGTAATTATGTAGTAACCAAAAAAGTGTTAAAAAAATCTAAATATAGTTTATATTTGAGATTCTTCAAAGTAGCCACCTTTTGCCTTGATGACATCTTTGCACACTCTTGGCATTCTCTCAACCAGCTTTACCTGGAATGCTTTTGGCTTCTTTTCCTTCAGTCTCTCCGTTTTAGGTACAATGCCAGGAGCCGCTTGTGGATTTGACAGCTCTAACGCAGTTCCACCTCCGACACCATCAAAACATCAGCTATGCAGATGTCGGCTAATGCGGATAGGAAATATGATATTGATATTCAATATCAAATGCATTTAAATGTATTCCTATCAGGAGTCAAATGTAGGGAGAGAATTCATCAATATTCATCAATATTGCTATTAGGCCGGCTATATAAGTTTTGTGTGCAAAGTTTGATGTTCTTCAAGGTCAGTTGACTTCATAAACTGATAACATTAAGAATGAAGGATTTCCTTGTCAGAAGTGTAGGCCTACTGGCAGCGACGTGCACAGTATGGCCCACGTGTCTTCACTCACTGACATCCCAGAGAACTTAACTGATGGTAAAACAAACAGGCATACAGTCAGGGCAAGAGAGCAGGGTAGACTGCTGCGGTCAGAATGTTAAAGCTAGAATGACACTGAAAGCATAAAGGATGCAAGCCCTGTTCAGAAACATCAAACAGTCAATCCTTCTTGACCGCACCCTTGATGAGATCCGACATTATGAGTTTGGTGAAAGCAAATGGGTTTAAATTGGGCTTTCATCTATCCAGGTTTGTGAGACTGGTGATTGCTTCAAAGAAGTCAGGATGCACGCTGAAGTAGTTGTAGTACAATATGCAATATTTATATCAAAATCATTTAAAAATAATAATAGGACTCTTACCATTGATTCTTGAAGAATATAACTTATAAATGCTTCATGAGTTTAGTACAGCCACAACATAGCCCATTGTTGCACCCGGATAAATTGAGCCTTGCGCTTCAATGCTGCCACCTCAATGGTGCCACCTGTCAATGATTATAGAAGGTGGGATAATTATGATTATCCTTCTACACTTGTAAAATATCCTGAATTACTCTTGCAGCCCATACACTTGGTTTGCCATGAAGACAGTACTAAACTTAATCGAGTATTTTTCTAGGGTAGATAACACTACCTAAGAGACATGTGGTATAGGTAGAAAAAAGGTTATTACCTGTGCAAGTGTTCAAAAATGACTAATCCACAAATTAAAGGGGCAGTGTGGGATTGTTTACAAAATCGAACACTGGAATGTGAGATGTAATCTACACCTCGATTAGGCTGACAGAAATCCTTATTCTTTTGTTTAATGATTTCAATTTGAGGGTAATTATTTCTATATAGCCTACACTTTCTCGTTCTGAACTTCTAACGTGAGTGGGACGCGTGTGCCTTCGTGACAATGATCAAGAGCAGCTGGTCACCGATTTCACAGCTTCAACACAGTTACACCTCAGACACAGCCAAAACATCAGCTATGCAGGTGTCAGCTATCGCCGGTTAACGTTTGACCTGATTGAGAGCTCTATTCAATCCGCTTTAATGGAGACTGCATTCACAGTGAATCTGAAATTACCTTCACGTCTTCTATTACGAAATCTGTAATGCTTCAGCTTCAGCCCCTAATCTAGGCCCAACTGTCTTACCCCAACAGAACCCAAAATAGAAGCTTGTTTTACGCCATTGTTTGAAACTGTATAGCTTTACATCCATTACTCACTCTATACATTTGAGAGGTTATATTTCTCCAGCCCGATCTCTCAGACAAAAAAAAGTGGCGGGGTGCTGCTTTGTTGTTGTTGAATCCCATATTGCCCCATTAAGAAGACATGAGGATTTCAGTGATCCATATTCTCTGCAATTTGGAAAATGTAGTATTAAAATCAATAACATCACCACAGAAGTTTTCCTTGCTTTTGAATACAAACAACTCCTTAAGCTTAGCTGATTCTTTGACAGTGGCATTGAGGATAAAAATAGCTCAATAAACATCTACAGCATTTCTGCTTCCCCGCTTTGCAAAACAAGTCACTTCTTTGTTGCTGACTGAAGCTGAAGCGTTACAGATTCTGCAATAGAAATGTAAAGGTAATTTCCAATTGAGTTGATATGCAGGGTTTACCGTGAATGCAGTCTCCACTAAAGCGGAAACATTGCCTTTCATTTATAAAGCACGCTGTAAAGCTTAACTTCAGTGATGCGGATTGAAGAGAGTCCCTAATTTCCTCACCTTTGATAATGTTTTTATTTTTCTTTAAATATACATGCCATGCCTTGGCACAGTCACGCTCAAATTAGATATTTAGAATTTTTAAGTGTGAAAGTTGCGAGATAGCGGTGGAGAGGAAGAAGGAGAGAGAAAGAGATACAAACTTGTCCACTGTTTATAGCGCCACCATGTGGCCAGCAGTACATACAGCAGGTGAACGCAGGTAGCTAGGAGTTCCATTACTGAAATCTGCATGCCAGCTTCAATGATAGTTTCACTTGAAATGAAAATTATAATTCATCGCTGTTCTTGTCTGTGGATTTTAAACAACAGATGTTGGCAGTTATAAAAGGCAATTTGAGCAATTAAACATAATGATTTTTGGATACTGGTGAATGTCATGTCTCTCAAAAAAGCCACACAACACTTCAAGTTGAAAACAATAACATTTATAGATTTATAGGTTATACATTTCATGATACAATAGCGATATATTATTATTATTGGCAAAGATACTGTACTCCAATTGCATTTCTATACATAAATACAAAATGTGAGGTAGGGCCTCAATGATTGATGATTTTCAAAATAAATAATTAATTTCACATATATTATTTGTATATGCTAAATATCTTTTTCTATCTGTCACAGAATTTAAAACATATATTTATATTATATATCTATTTTCTATTTTCAAACCAAAGGATGGCATGGGCTGTTGGAGGCACATATCTATATCCATAGGCAGCAGTCCCTCACATAGAACACACAGAAATAAATGACATTACCCAAGTAATTAGACATTTAACCTATGCATTCATAGGTCCACAAAAAAGTGCCAAAAAGACACAACATACATAACAATAGGAATATACCAGTACCATATGAGACAGACAATACGTCTTGAGTTACATACAATATTTTACTATTAGAGGACACCTATAAGGTCAATGGTTACCTGAAGATGTTTTGTAACATATTGGCAAACATCAAGGATCACTAGGTGGGATATGAATGGCAGTATCTCAATCTCCTAAACGCAAATAGCTAGTTTTTTGTATTTCTTTTGTATTTTTTCAGAAACCTAAGTTCTGATAAAAAAAGTTGTTCTCCTTCTTTGGTTACTTACTGCCCAAAGTTGACCCACAGGTATAGCAATGGAAAGTTTATTATTTTGTATTGTTTTTTGTGAAGGAAAATACCGGGGTAAACTATAACCCTGGTTTGTCAGTGCTTTGAAGAACATAAAGCACGCTAAAGGAGACATGCAAGGGGGAGAGGGGGAGAAGGGAGGAGAGGAGGAAGCAGAAGGGAGAGAGCATACATGGACACAGAAGCACAGGAACACAAATAGCACAAACTAGCTTTCTAACGTTTCATTTCCTGTTCAATCGATCAATACTGTTGAAAACAGAAAGCTAATCCCCATTTCCTCAAAGAAAGCATCAAATTGGCTACACAAGGGCAGAGCTTTTCCAACCAGCGCTTCCATTTACATTTGACATTTGATCCACTTAGCAGACAATTTTATCCAGAGTGACTTACAGGAGCAATTCGGGTTAAGGGCCTTGCTTTTAGGCACATCGACAGATTTTTTCACCTAGCTCGGGGATTCGAAGCAGCGACCTTTTGGTTACTGGCCCAACGCTCTTAACCGCTAGGCTATCTGCCGTCCCTACATGAATTGTTAGTTGTTGGCCCAGCGCAAACGTTACAATCTGTCACAGCGCAAAAATGTTCTCTTTCTCTCTTCCTCTCTTTCTTTCTCTCTCTCTGTCATGGGAAGATAATGGTTAATGTGTATACAGGAGTGTACACAGTCGTGATGCACACAAGGATGCAGTCTGAGACATATTTTACTATTTAAAAATAAAGAAAAACCCTTGAATAAGTAGGTATCCAAACTTTTGACTTTTGACTGGTATATAGTTTGACAGTAACAAATATCATCTATGAAAATTAACCATAATGTCAGTACATACTGCATAATTACTAGGCAGTTTATTTTACTTGTATTGCCTATTTTATAAAAGCAAAAATTATATATATCATAATGTGCCATAGGTCAGAGTCTGATGAATACCAATGTTTCTCAGTCCGTCAATTTTATTTTTTTGTGCCTTTTTGTTTGTGGAGGATTTTCCTTTACCACTATACACAAAGATAGAAGAAAAAACAATCACACACACACGCATGCACAAACACACACACACACACCTCCATAGCGAGTAGTCCAGATGTAGTGGAGATGTCGAGAGCTTCAAGTTCCTCTGTGTACACGTCACTAAGGAATTAACATGGTCCACACACACCCACACAGTTGTGAAGAGGACACGACAACGCCTCTTCCCCATCAGGAGGCTGAAAAGATTTGGCATGGGCCCTCAGATCCTCAGTTGTCGCTTGGTACGGCAACTGCAAGGCGCCCGACCACAAGGTGCTACAGAGGGTGGTCAGTATTGCCCAGTACATCACTGGAGCCGAGCTCTCTTGCCATCCAGAGCCACTACACCAGGCGGTGTCAGTGGAAGGATAAAAAAATTGTCAAAGACTCCACCCAAGCCATAGACTGTTCTCTCTGCTTCCGCAAGGAAAGCGGTAACAGTGCACTGTTACGGTCTGGAATAAATCAAGTCTGGAATCAACAAGACTCTGAACAGCTTCTACCCCCAAGCCATAAGACTGATGAACAAGACTGCTAAATATCTCAATTAAATGGCTACCCGGACTACCTGCAGTGACTCTTTTTTGCACTAACTCTCTTGCACTGACTCTATGCACACACACTGGACTCTACCCACACACTCACACATACTTACACTGGCACCCCAACACACACAGACACACACACACTACATATGCACACATAACACACGCACACATGCATACAGTCACTTTACCCCTACCTATATATACAAAGCTACCTCAATTACCTCGTACCCCTGCACATCGACTCGGTACTGGTACTCCCTGTACATAGCCATTTTACTTTTACTCGTTACTGTTATTCGTGTATTTATTCCTTGTCACTATTTCTATTACATTTTTTTATCTTTATCTTTAATTCTGCATTGTTGGAAAAGGACCCGTAAGTAAGCATTTCACTGTTAATCTACACCTGTTGTCTATGAAGCATGTGACACATACAATTTGATTATATTTTTTTGTCATGTGCAGTTGAATATTGCCATTGCAATATTGTGACACAGTACACATTTTTCTTTTGGAATAGAGATCCCCTCAGAAAGAAAGGGTTCTGGAGTAATGGCTGTGCATGGGCAGGAGGCAGAGGACAGACCATTCTCAGGTCAGGGGTTAGGGAGAGAGAGGGCAGGGTATAGTATGGGTGCCTGCCAGAGAAAGCAATGTTGGAGAAGAGGGCAGCCCCACTTTGCTATAGAGACTAGGAGAAAGAAGAAGGGAGCAGGAGAGGTGGACAGTAAAACCAGAAAAAAAAGTATAGGATGTGTTGGCTTGCTTTTCTCGCACCCACATTAAATGGAAAGAGGAAGGAAAGGAGAGATGAAGTGAAGTGGAGAACAGGAAAAAGAGAAGGAATAGGTGGAGGTGAGGGCAGTGTTAGGCCATGCACTCTCTCTCTTCCCCGGTGCCCCTGCTGAAGTGGTGGTGGTGGTAGTAGTGGAGGCTGCTACTGGTGGGTGCCCAGCTGGAAATCTTTGGGGGGCAGTTTGAGGCCCAGGGAGTTGGATCCATGGGGATCCATCATGTTCTTGTAGCGCTCCCCTCTGTGCTTCGCCAGGAAGGGACCCCAGTCGGGCTGAGGGGAGCACACCAGCTTCAGACGCTGTGGAGGGGAGCGGGGGGGGTCACACACTTGTTTTAAAATATAACATAATAGTATCAATCAAGTTGTGGAAGGTCAAGGGTAGAATTGGGTAGAATAGATTACAGTAGGACCTTCCTGAGAGATATGAAAATGTTGGGAAAGGCAGTTGTTCGTAACACTGAAATGTCTAACTTTGAAATTCACTTAAAAAACGCATCAAACCTTTATAGAAAATATTGATTGAACATACAGTATATGTGCTTTATAATCATTTGCCAGATACTGTAAATCTCTTAAGGCTCTGATTTAGGCGGTTTTGCTCAAACTTACTCTATGTGAGTACAGTTGCAGATCCGCCACCAGTTATCAGAGGACCAGGGCTGATATTTCACGTTACTGCACGTTAGAAAATGGATCTCTGACATCAAACACTTCTGTGTGGATGCCAAATTCCACCCAATCCCTTATTTAGTGCACTACTTTTAACAAGGGCCCATAGGGAGACAGGAAGGTCATAGTGAGTTCATAGTCACGATTGCAGAGGGATTGTGTGGATTGTTTGTTTATGTAACCTGTATGAGATGTGTGAGATGTGCAAAGAAATATTATTATACTACAGTAGAACCCTAAAGATACGGACCTCAGAGTTGTCAACAGATTAGGCAATACCAAACCGGGACGTGTATTAAATACCAAAAAACGAACTTCTGTATGCTACAGACAAAATGTAAATGTTGTTTACATCTGCTAAAAACACATAAGTATTTACTGTCCAAAAAAAATGTCTTACTCCAGGACATTTAAATGGGTGACTATCCAGGAAAATAAAGAAAAAGAAGCAGATCTGCATAGATCTGAAGTGTATTTATGGGACATACAAACACGCTTACAGTACATGTGTGCATGTGTCTGGTATTGTGTCCCATACATACCTCCATGAAGCTGCCTGGGGCCAAGTGCATTTTAATGACAAACATGATTGGGATCCAGATGACAGAACACACCACCATCAGCCAGCCCATCACCATGGACCAGGGGGGGTAGGTGTAGTCCTCATAGGTCATCACCTCCCACTGGTACAGACTTAGCCCCAGGATACCCTGCAGGGAGAGAGAGAAGAAAAGGGAGAAGAGAGGAGGATTAGGACTAGAGAATAGAGTCAAGGAGGAGAGGAGGGGAGATGGAGAAGTGAATGAGGCGGAGGAGGACAGAAGAGAGTGAATTAGTGAGCTGAGGAAGTGATGGAGGAGGTGGAAGAAAGGATGATCAAAAACAGGAAGAAGAGGATTAAGAGATAAGGAAAGGAAGGATCAGGAGGGTAAGGGGCGAAAGAGGGAACAGGGAGAAGAGGAGAAAGAAGAGGAGGACAAGATTAGGCATGCACTCTGCATCACAGAGGTCCCCGGGGTAATTTGTAACCGCCTATAGAGGGGCAGACTGGCTGGGGAGAGCAGTATGCTCGAGCTGTAGGAGTGTCGTTTGTCAGTTACGCTCAGCTGTTACAGCAGGAGACATTCTAGCAAACTAGTACTGCCACTGCAACGCCTTCCAATGTGGTGAAACATACACTGAGTGCACAAAACATTAAGGACACCTGCTCTTTCCATGACATAGACTGACGTAAGCTATGATCCCTTATTGATGTCACTTGTTAAATCCACTTCAATCAGTGTAGATGAAGGGGAGGGGGAGGGGACAGGTTAAAGAAGCCATTTTAAGCCTTGAGACAATTGAGACATCGATTGTGTATCTGTGCGATTCAGAGGGAGAATGGGCAAGACACAATATTTAACTGCCTTTGAACAGGGTATGGTAGTAGGTGCTCGGCGCACCGGTTTGTGTCAAGAACGGCAACGCTGCTGGGTTTTTCACGCTCAACAGTTTCCTGTGTGTATCAAGAATGGTCCAGCACCCAAAGGACATCCAGCAAACTTGACACAACTGTGGGAAGCATTGGAGTCAACATGGGACATCATCCCTCCTCTGGTACATTGACTTCAATACAAAACCTAGGAGGCTCCTCAGCTGCTTCCATAGACCTACATGGTAATGATGGCGACTTCCAGAGGACATCCTCCAACCAATCAAAGCTTTTGCAGTATGAACTAACTTGTTGTCCATCCAATCAAAGGATCAGAGAATGAACTTAGTACTACGCATGTGTGATTTAGAAGCTTGGTGAGTTGGTGACATCGTTGGATAGATTGAGATTGAGATAGTAATAGTTGAGCATTTTTATGATATTATTAGGGACAAGGCAATTCCAACTACCTCTCACAGTCTCACGTCAGAATTAAACATTCCTCCATGTTTCTCAAACGTAAAAGTTTTAAGTTGTCACAAACGTCAAAGTTCAAAGTGTTTAAAGTTAAGATTAGGCATTAACTCCAAAATCTTAAGGTTAGGCATTAACTCTGTGGGATAAGCTTAAAACAAAAACTGAATTCGAACTTGCAACCTTCTGCTCATCTGCCATCCATCCACAACGCCCTAGCAAAAGGTAACAGCGCTCACTGTTGCCCCTAGTGGCCGGTTTTCACTTTATCTCCCGACATCCTCAGCCATGGATGGACGTCGAATACTTACTTGTATCAGGGGTGACCTGGTTGAGCGATTCACCAACATGCATCGGCTCCGGTTCAAATGTTTAAGATATGAGTGCATCGTATGAATTATCAGTTCACCATTTTTTTTTTGCTCATATTATTTTCTTTACACCTTTCCGAAAATACCTCTCATCTTTTGTGACAACTGTCCTCTCCTTCAGTGTTGAACTAAGCATGTAGACAGTAATTAATCTACAAGTCCTTTTGCATGCCGAACAACCTCTAGGCGGCCTATTCCTGATCTTGCACATCTGCGCAGCACCTTCCGCATTCAAATGCTTGTGAAATGGCTTGTGCAATATAAGGCTTTATTAGTTGAGTGACAACCAATGTAATTTGATAGGTGATTGTTAACAAATGCGCTGTTGAAAATGGTGTTTTACCGGAATAAAAGTAGCCTAACTCATCTGGCTATAGCCTACCTGCTGATTAGGGCTTACATTGGATTTTATTTTGATTGTTTAGTTTCACCATCAGAAATAGTTGTAGTAGTTGTGCTTTAAACAACCAGTGTTTAGATATACAGGGTCAAGTTGATCATTTCATAACGAGGACAGGAATCACTACATGGTCGAAGTGGGAGGAGAAGCACTCTGTAAAAATGTCGAAATGGTCTAAATCATTCAATTTTGAGACGGGGGTGAAATCTAAAATGGTGCTATATATTCATTGGCTATGTCATAGCAAATTTTTAAGATCAATATTGATACATTACTAGCTCAAACTTTTAATCTGTTAAAATGACAAGCGGGAGATGGTGATTTCAGATCAAAAGTGGTCTGATAGTGGGGTGGTAGATGCCAACTAGTCTCCCTTATGGCTCAGATCAGGTGACTACATACAGTGCGTTCGGAAAGTGTTCAGAACCCTTGACTTTTTCCACGTTTTTTTACGTTACAGCCTTATTCTAGAATGGATTAAATTGAAATGCTTTCCTCATCAATCAACACATCAGCTTTACACACACATAAACACAAAATAAGCTTAGACAGATCCTGTTCAGAGAGGCCCAGCTCATGAGCTCCATCAGCAGAAGATTTTAATTTAGAAAACAGAAAATGAATGTGTCAATGCAACAAATGTTAGTGCATTGAATCATATTGCATCAAACCGAATCGCATTGATTTGTTCCTCTAATCAAACTGAATCGCATCGAATCGCTTCAAACTAAAAGGTATTGTTCGTGCATCGTATTGGAGCCCATGTATCTAGATGCGTTTCTAATCGTCTTACAGTGTCTTGCAAAAGAATTCACCCCCCTTGTCGTTTTTCCTATTTTGTTGCATTACAACCTGTAATTTAAATTGTTTTTTTTCATGTAATGGACATACACAAAATAGTCCAAACTGGTGAAGTGAAATGAAAACAATAACTTGCACTTTTTACGGAAAAGTGGTGCAACACCACTAAGCAAGCGGCACCAGGAAGACCAAGGAGCTCTCCAAACAGGTCATGGACAAAGTTGTGGAGAAGTACAGATCAGGGTTGGGTTATAAAAAAATATCTGAAACTTTGAACATCCCACAGAGCACCATTAACTACATTATAAAAAAATTGAAAGAATATGGCACCACAACAAACCTGCCAAGAAAAAAAACTCACAGACCAGGCAAGGAGGGCATTAATCAGAGAGGCAACAAAGAGACCAAAGATAACCCTAAAGGAGCTGCAAAGCTCCACAGTGGAGATTGGAGTATCTGTCCATAGGACCATTTTAAGCCGTCAAGGAAAACGCTATGTCTGGTGAAAACCCAACACCTCTCATCACCCCGAGAACACCATCCCCATGGTGTTGAAGCATGCTGGTGGCAGCATCATGCTGTGGGGATGTTTTTCATCGGCAGGGACTGGGAGACTGGTCAGAAGTGAAGGAATGATGGATGGCGCTAAATACAGGAAAATTCTTGAGGGAAACCTGTTTGTCTTCCAGAGATTTAAGCTGGGACGGAGGTTCATCTTCCAGCAGGACAATGACCCTAAGCATACTGCTAAAGCAACACTCGAGTGGTTTAAGGGGAAACATTTAAATGTCTTGGAATGGCCTAGTCAAAGCCCAGACCTCAATCCAATTGAGAATCTGTGGTTGAACTTATTAAAGATTGCTGTACATCAGCAGAACCCATCCAACTTGAAGGAGCTGGAGCAGTTTTGCCTTGAAGAATGGGCAAAAATCCCAGTGGCTAGATGTGTCAAGCTTATAGAGACAAACCCCCAAGAGACTTGCAGCTGTAATTGCTGCATAAAGTGGCTCTACAAAGGTTTGACATTGGGGAGGGGGGTGAATAATAATGCACGCTGAAGTTTTCACTTTTTTTGTCTTAATTCTTGTTTGTTTCACAATATTTTGCATCTTCAAAGTGGTAGGCATGTTGTGTAAATCAAATGATACAAACCCCCCCAAAATACATTTTAATGCCAGGTTGTAAGGCAGCAAAATAGGAAAAATGCCAAGGGGGATAAATACTTTCGCAAGGCACTGTAAAAGTGAAGGATGCACATCCTTAGATATTATTCAAATCAGGAGACGGAGGAGGTACAGTTGAAGTAGGAAGTTTACATACACCTTAGCCAAATACATTTAAACTCAGTTTTTCACAATTCCTGACATTTAGGTCAGTTAGGATCACCACTTTATTTTAAGAATGTGAAATGTTAGAATAATAGTAGAGAGAATGATTTATTTCAGCTTTTATTTCTTTCATCACATTCCCAGTGGGTCAGAAGTTTACATACACTCAATTAGTATTTGGTAGCATTGCCTTTAAATTGTTTAACTTGGATCAAATGTTTTGGGTAGCCTTCCACAAACTTCCCACAATAAGTTGGGTTAATTTTGGCCAATTCCTCCTGACAGAGCTGGTGTAATTGAGTCAGTTTTGTAGGCCTCCTTGCTCGCACACGCTTTTTCAGTTCTGCCCACAAGTTTTCTATAGGATTGAGGTCAGGGTTTGTGATGGCCACTCCAATACCTTGACTTTGTTGTCCTTAAGCCATTTTGCCACAACTTTGGAAGTATGCTTGAGGTCATTGTCCATTTGGAAGACCCATTTGGCGAACAAGCTTTAACTTCCTGACTGATGTCTTGAAATTTCCTCCCTCATGATGCCATCTATTTTGTGAAGTGAACCAGTCCCTCCTGCAGCAAAGCATCCCCACAACATGATGCTGCCACCCCCGTGCTTCACGGCTGGGATGGTGTTCTTCGGCTTGCAACCCTCCCCCTTTTTCCTCCAAACATAACATGGTCTTAATGGCCAAACAGTTCTATTTGTGTTTCATCAGACCAAAAAGTACGATCTTTGTCCCCATGTGCAGTTTCAAACCGATGTCTGGCTTTTTTATGGCTGTTTTGGAGCAGTGACTTCTTTCTTGCTGAGAGGCCTTTCAGGCTATGTCGATATAGGACTCGTTTTACTGTGGATATAGATACTTTTGTACCTGTTTCCTCCAGCATCTTCACAAGGTCCTTTGCTGTTGTTCTGAAATTGATTTGCACCTTTCGCACCAAAGTACGTTCATCTCTAGGAGACAGAACACTTCTCCTTCCTGAGCGGTATGATGGCTGTGTGGTCCAATGGTGTTTATACTTGCGTACTATTGTTTGTACAGATGAACGTGGTACCTTCAGGCATTTGGAAATTGCTCCCAAGGATGAACCAGACTTGTAGAGGTCTACATTTTTTTGGCTGATTTCTTTTGATTTTCCCATGATGTCAAGCAAAGAGGCACTGAGGTTGAAGGTAGGCCTTGAAATACATCCACAGGTACACCTCCAACTGACTCAAATGATCAGAAGCTTCTAAAGCCATGACATCATTTTCTGGAATTTTCCAAGCTGTTTAAAGGCACAGTCAACTTAGAGTATGTAAACTTCTGACCCACTGGAATTGTGATACAGTGAATTATAAGTGAAATAATCTGTCTGTAAACAATTGTTGGAAAAATGACTTGTGTCATGCACAAAGTAGATGTCCTAACCGACTTGCCAAAACTATTGTTTGTTAACAAGAAATGTGTGGAGTGGTTGAAAAACAAAGTGTATGTAAACCTCCGACTTCAACTGTATATTACATATTGTTTTCCTGGTTTTAGAACTTTATTTTTGTGTCGCGTTAGTGTAATGTATTTACATTTGCATTGCTAATTTCAATAGCAAATAGCTAGCTACCAGAGTGCAGTTTTCTCCACCAGAATGACTAACGATAACAACAATATAGTGGATTTTTTGTTGACACATCAGAATCAAGCTTCTTGGAAAAAGATGCAACGATCATGTAATGGACAAAGGTCCGCGTATACAAACTGTGCAACACAACGAAAAGGTAATAAGAAACAGGGATGTTCTAAAGTAGCTTATCAACACTAATATATTTTCGGGCATGCAAGATTTGGCTTTTACTTAGGGGCACGATGAGAGGGAAAGTTCCACTAAAAAGGGCAACTACAAGGAGCTTGCAGAGATGATTGCACGTTACGTTGCTTTAATTGCTGAGCATATGGACGTTTCTTCTGTCTGAATAAACTTCCATCGCATCATCCATTAAAAGTGAGATTACAACTCACTCGCAATTGTGCTTTCCACTTTCCTCCGGTATTTAATTAGCAAACGTGATAACACATAACTCCCGACAGACACAAGCAAAATGTTGCAGCAGCCTAGGAAAAACAAGATGATTTTTCAGTAGGCTAATTTTTTAAAAGCAAGTGCATGCATACAAGTGCACCTTGTCTATCTGTTCAGGGTAAACAAATTGGTAACGTTATGTATACTACGTTATAGTAAATGTTTTGATGTCAAGAGAAAATCTGAATGTGCTAAAAAAATATATATTTTCCAACTTGGGCTGGCTAGGCTGCCTAGACCTTTTCAATACAACAGTATTAACTGGAATTAATTAATTAACACAATAGTGATGACACAGGCTGTGAGTACATTTTTAATTAGGCCTACAGTTGCATAGGCCTACACGATGCAAACAAGCATAAAGCAAGCTCAGCCCTGTGAGTTCTATTGTCCACCAGTTGTTGTCTCTGTGTGGCCCTATTAGTCTAGTCTAAATATAATTAATATGAACAAGGACAAGGTTCCTGCTGTTTGACAGGGTTTTAATCCTCCCCAGGGCCAGGAGTTTTTCCAGGAGTTTTTTTAAAACCATGTGACCTGATTAGAAAAACTGGACCCATCATAGCCCATATAAAACTTTAACAGTGATTCATCACTGTCATACCCTATAGGGTCAGGAGTTTTACCTTGGTTAGGTTACCAGATAAGTAAAAACTCCGGGCACCAGGGATTTTTTTCCCCCTCATATCCTCATTCAATAACTTCTGTGATCCCTTCTCAACACTGTGTAATTAGCCCTCATGTTTGGATAAATACCATTGTAGAATGACTTTACTCCCTGCTTGGACTAACTCATTCTTAGCTCTTTTGTCTAAATGTGTTGTGTTATTGTTTTTTGTCTTCCCAGTCAAATCCTGTCCTGCCCTCAGTGGATGAGTTGAGCTCTTCTCCGACATGCATCCACAATGAGCCTGTCCTGCACTGAAGCCTCTGAACACCTCAACTCATGCCTCATACCCTCATTCAATCACTGCTGTGATCCCTTCCAAACACTGTTCAAGTAGCCCTCTCATTCCCATTCCCCATAATATTTTACTATATCTTTATTAAATGTTTTAGGTTAAAGTAATTCGTCTTTGATGATTTTTGAAACACGCTTTGTCGTCTCTGTGAAGTACGCGCCTATACCATGGGTCTCCCATCCTCCTCAACTTTTCAAGTCACCAACCTTCACTACATCTGTTATGTCACAGTTATGACAACATTATGTAGGATATAGGAGTGGAGCATTTCAAATAGCACAAACAACCTTTGTTATAATGGTGAATAGTGAGGAAAACAATTTTGTTTCAGTTGGGGAAAACTATTTTCGCTTTGTTCCCTTTCTTGGAAAACACTCGCTGCTGCAAATTGATGTTGGCCCCTAAATTTGAAAAGGCTGCAGTGAAAAGGGAAACACTTTAGTAGGTGTGTTGTGTTTGTGTGTGTGTGTATGTACACATCTGTGTCTCTGTATCTGTGAGTGAGTGAGTGAGTGAGTGAGTGAGTGAGTGAGTGAGTGAGTGAGTGAGTGAGTGAGTGAGTGAGTGAGTGAGTGAGTGAGTGAGTGAGTGAGTGTGCGTGCTAGCGCGCCTGTGAATATCTAAACCCCATTCCGTATAGATCGGACACAAACACATACAGTCAGAATGGTTGGAGTCACAAAGGCCCAGCAGATTCTCCAGAAGCGGTTTGGTTGGAAGCCAATCATCATTTCAATGTCCTCGCAGAACCTCTGCAGGCCTAGGAAAAGGGGAATAAAGACAGAAAGAGGAGGAGGAGGAGGAGGAGGAAAAGAGGGAGAGTCAGTCAAATCGACTGTTCGATTGAGGAGTTGAGGGGAGTAGAGTTACTCTGACACACAGAACCTCCATCCAAAATGGCACCCTACTCCCTATCTGTATAGGCCTCTGGTCAAAAGTAGTGCACTGTATAGGGAATAGCGTGCCATTTGGGACGTGCCCAGAGAGTGAACCAGTTTCACCCAGAGCTCCAGACAAGAGAACTCCACACAGGCCCCCTACAAGGCACATCCCTTCCCAGGGAGAACCTGGGACATTTATTATCCTCCAAAACAATGTGGCTTGACAATTGTCACAATTGTTGACAGTGTATTGACCGACAAACTTGGCGAGAGATGAGTCACAAGCCACACAATTGGAGAACAGTATGTACAGGTCCGCTTCAGACCTGATCATTGGTCCACTAGAATGATAACACAGACATCTAGTGGTCAGAATGAGAAGTGCTCAAGGCCCCAGTCAGAGAGGGATAAAGTTGCCCCTAGACACTGATCTAAGGTCCGTTTGGTGTTTTTACTCATAACAGATAGGACAAGGATTTAAGGCTTGATCTGTGCTTAAGGGCAACTTAGGCACCCGGTCTGGAGCCTCTTATAGCCCATTTATACTGAGACAAAACCTGTATTCTTTCTCTTTTTTTTTTTTACAGTCTTATTTTATATGTGAAATGGATAGTGGGTAAAAACACTGTACATTTTCACCATAAAAAACCCAGCTCGAGACCTACTCATGAATCCTGTTTTTTCATAGACCATATAACTAAAAAACAGGTATCAGGTCTGTGAGAATGGAGACGTGTTTATATGCAGATAAATACATAAAAACTTATATTGTTTAACACCTCCCTCATTTGAACTGCAAACAGACACCATGGTTTAACAACCTAAGCACCACACACTATAAGTCCTGTTTCATTCTGTACCCGTGTTTCTGTGTTTATGTTGTTTAGCCAAAGCGAAATGGCAATCAATATTAATGAATGGCTTAGAGGCTTTTCTGATTCTGACGTTGATTAAGTGAGGTAAGAGTTGAATGAATTTGCAGACTCAATGATCTGAATTTTTGCAATATTTTTCCTAATGTTTATAAAAAAAAAAAATTATAATAATATATGCCATTTAGCAGACACGTTTATCTAAAGCGACATAGTCATGAGTACATCTATTTTTCGTATGGGTGGCCCCAGCAGGAATCAAACCACAGCACTTGGCGTTGCAAGTGCCATGCTATACCGACTGAGCCACACAGGACCACAGTTAGGATTTAGGGAGGGTAAGCTGATCGTAGATCTGCACCGAAGAGAAACTTCCACCGGAGCTACCAGAGAGCAAGTTTATTATGGTCAGGTAAACAAAAGGTCAAAAGTAATTTTCTTATAATTATTCCACTACTCACCATAGAAGTAGGATATTCCAATTAGCTCACAGATGGCAATGATGACCAGAGAGTAAGAGGCAGCATACGTGTCCACCAACTGGAGCATGTACATCCCATTCTGTTAAACACACACGCACGCACAAATCGTACACACACACACACACACACAACGTAAGCCAGTGATGCACAGCCAGTGTATGGGGGGGGGGTTGCTATTTGGGACGCATCATCAGTAATACAATGTGTGTATGTCGCCGCACATACAGTGCCTAGTCAAAGTTGCAGTTCTCCTTGCAGTTCTCCTTGCAGTTCTCACCTTCTGCTGCCCTAAAATTAAATTAGATTTTTTTCCCCAACTTATCTAGCTACGCAACCTACTCCATATTTTCTAGAATTCTCCAAATGATAAAAAATCTTCTCAATTAATAATAAATTTTTTTTTAAACATGTCTTGATTGCGTATGTCTTCACACCCCCTTGGTTATTGCTTTGGCAGCAATAACAACAGTGAATAATTTTGAATAAGATTGAACCAACTCTTAGGGCAACACACAGTGCATTCGGAAAGTATTCAGACCCTTTGAATTTTTCCATATTTTGTTACGTTACAGCCTTTATTCTAAAATGGTAAAAAATATATATTCTCATCAATCTACACACAATATCCCACAATGAAAAGCAAAAACACATTGAGCTCAGGTGCATCCTGTTTCCATTGATCATCATCGAGATGTTTCTACAACTTGATTTGAGTCCACCTGTGGTAAATGCAATTGATTGGACATTATTTGGAATTGCACACACCTGTCTATATAAGGTACCACAGTTGACAGTGCATGTCAGTGCAAAAACCTTGTCTGTAGAGCTCCGAGACAGGATTGTGTCGAGGCACAGATCTGGGGAAGGGTAGCAAAAAATGTCTGCAGCATTGAAGGTCCCCAAGAACACAGTGGCCTGCATCATTCTTAAGTGGAAGAAGTTTGGAACTACCAAGACTCTTCCTAGAGCTGGCCGCCCAGCCAAACTGAGCAATCGGGGAAGAAAAGCCTTGGTCAGGAGGGTGACCAAGAACCCGATGGTCACTCTGACAGAGATCCAGAGTTCCTCTGTGAAGATGGGAGAACCTTCCAGAAAGACAACCATCTCTGTAGCACTCCACCAATTAGGCCTTTATGGTAGAGTTGCCAGACGGAAGCCACTCCTCAGTAAAATGCACATGACAGCCAGTGGAGGCTCCTCAGAGGAGGAAGGGGAGGACCGTCCTCCTCAGTGAATTTCATTTAAAAAAATGTAACGTTTAAAAATGTATCCTTTTTAGATAAAACTACACTAAATATAATCACGTCACCAAATAATTGATTAAAACACACTATTTTGCAAAGAAGGTCTACAGTAGCCTCAACAGCACTCTGTAAGGTAGCACCATGGTGTAGCTGGAGGACAGCTAGCTTCCATCCTCCTCTGAGTACATTGACTTAAATACAAAACCTAGGAGGCTCATGGTTCTCACCCCCTTCCATAGACTTACACAGTAATCATGACAACTTCCGTAGGATATCCTCCAACCTATCAGAGCTCTTGCAGCATAAATTGACATGTTGTGCACCCAATCAAAGGATAATTAATCTAGTACTGAAAGCATACGCTACAGCTAGCTAACACTGCAGTGCATAAAATGTGATGAGTAGTTTACTCAGAGAGAGAAACAAAATAGTTGAAACATTTTTAGCAATTTAAAAACTTCCTAAATGAAGGAGAAGCAAGAGAGAAATAGAGAGAGAGAGATTTAGATATTTTTTTCACTTTCAGTTTCACTTACTTAGCTAACAAATGCAGCTAACATAAGCTATTTTAGCCTACTGAAACACCCTGCTCAAACAGAGGGATGCTATGTTAGCTAGCTGGCTACGACTATCCAACACAACACTGGAACTCTTCCAAGTCAAGGTAAGCTTTTGGGTTTACTAATTTATTGCCACCGGGGGCCCGCTGGTGTAACTGCTTACTGAAACATTACTGCATGATTGTAGCAGGTTTACTAATGCATTATTTATATTAGCTATGCTGACTATGATGTTACTTTAGCTAATATGGTGACATCCATGTAGGCTATGTGTAGCGGTTTGGCTTGGAAAGTTTTTTTCTCCTGGTCACATACAGCTGATGTGTTGTTCATTGAAGTCCACAACCGAAGGGAAGAGGTGAAAGGTGGAGAGCGCATAACGTAGATGCGAGAAGGAATACAATGTGGCTGCTATGAAACTGAGGACTGTTTTTACACATGATCAGGGGTGTATTCATTCAGCTGATTCTGTTGAAAAAGGTTTCTTAAACAGAAGCAAACGGAACAAACCGGGGATAAACATAACTGAATTTGTCCAAAATAAAATCTTGTTTGCAACTGTTGGACTAAGGATCACACCCACTATCAGCTAGATGCAGGCAAGAGTGGGCAAGGCGGTATTGAATGTCACTGTCTGTCCATGTGTCACTGTCTGTCACATCAAATTCTTCTCTCGACCTGTGTGCAACTACGTTGCAAACTTTAATTCATAGCCTAGGTTGTAGAAACCTCATGATGGGTATAGGGACAATTTGAGTATCATGTAGTAGCCTAAATCTATCACTGTTACATTTAACTGGGTGAATGGAAAATAAATGACAGTCATCCAATATGCTGCAATAGAAATTAGGCCATGCTCATGAAAAAGAAATCGCCCTCCCTCATTTAAAATGGCACTGACTGCCACTGATGACAGCCTACTTGGAGTTTGCCAAAAGGCACCTAAAGGACTCTCAGACCATGAGAAACAAGATTCTTTAATCTGATGAGACCAAGATTGAACTCTGGCCTTAATGCCAAGTGTCACGTCTGGAGGAAACCTGGCACCATCCCTACAGTGAAGAATGTTGGAGGCAGTGGGGATGTTTTTCAGCGGCAGGGGCTGGAAGACTAGTCAGGATTTTATCATTGATAAAAACCTGCTCCAGAGCGCTCAGGACCTTAGACTGGGCTGAAGGTTCACCTTCCAACAGGACAACGACCCTTAGCACACAGCCAAGACAACGCAGGAGTGGCTGAATGTCTGAATGTCCTTGAGTGGCCCTGCCAGAGCCCGGACTTGAACCCCATCGAACATATCTGGAGAGACCTTAAAATAGCTGTGCAGCAACGCTCCCCATCCAACCTGACAGAGCTTGAGAGGATCTGCAGAGAAGAATGGGAGAAATTCCCCAAATACAGGTGTGCCAAGCTTGTAGCGTCTTACCCAAGAAGACTCAAGGCTGTAATCGCTGCCAAAGGTGCTTCAACAAAATACTGAGTAAAGGGTCTGAATACTTCTGTCAAACATTAAAAAAAACTGTTTTTGCTTTCATGATGCGGTATTGTGTGTAGATTGATGAGGGGAAAAACAATTTAATCAATATTAGAATAAGGCTGTAACGTAAAAAAAATGTGGAAAAAGTAAAGGGATCTGAATACTTTCCGAATGCACTGTATATCCATTGTTTTTCTCAGAATTGCTCAAAGTCAATACATTCGGTTAGGAATCATTGATGGACAGCAATATACAAACTTTGTTGCCAAAGGTGCCTCCACCAAGTACTAACTCTGGGGTGTGAAGACATAAGCCATCAATAAATCTTTGTTTAAAATAAAATAATAATTAAGAAACAAATCATACTGTATGTTTCTTTCATTTTAAACATGTCGAGCAGGTTGTGTAGTTAAGTAGGGAAAAAATCTAATATTATCCCTTTTTTAAATGTAATTTTAAGGCAGCAAAATGTGAAAACTGTGCAAGGGGTGTGTAGACTTTCACTAGGCACTATAGATGCGTGTGCCCACATACGTGCGTGCTCGTCTGTGTGTGTGGTAGCATGTATGTGCGTGTGCATGTGTGTGTGTTTGTGTGTGTGTGTTTGTGTGCGTGGTGCTCTGTACCTCTGTGACCATAGGGAATCCCAGGAAGAAGAAACAGGCACAGCAGATGAGCGTGAACAGAGGCTTGTTCTTTCTCAGATACTGGGGGAACTCATCTGACACCGACGTCACTATGGTCTCAATGGTGGCAAACTGGGACATAAGAGAAAAGAGGGGAGACAGCAAAGAGAGGGAGGAAAGAAGAGATGGAGGAGAGGAGAGACCAGGCAAATGGGGAAGACAGTAGGGAGACAGCAGGGGAGGGAGGCGAGATGGAGGGAAGAAAAAAAGGGGAGGGCAGAGGAGCGATAGGGGAAAGAGAAATGAGAGAGAGGGCCGTTAAGAGAGGAAAGTCAAGGAAGAGGGGCGAGACAACAGTAAAAGTCAATGACAGTGAGGGAGAGAGAGTCATTACAATCACACAACAGATATCTATGGACAAAGGGAGCAGAGAGAGGAAAAAGATAGCAGAGATAGAGAATGAACACCTGCATAAAAGAGACACCGACGAGAGAGGAGGGGAGCAGAAGAAAATGACAAGAGCGGCCGAGGGGCCAGAGGACAAGCGCAGAGAAGGATGAATACACAGATCGAGCAAAGAAAGAGAGTGGAGCCCAATTGGACTGAGCTATCTGCCACTTGACTGCTTCTCTACATCCACTGGAGCTCCCCTCAAAAATTCTCATCAATACAGTATCCCCAGCCTCTTACCGCCAAGCGCTAACACGCACGCGCGCGCACACACACACGCGCAATACAACAAAGCCTCTTCCCTGCTCCAACAGACCCACAGCTGCCAAGGCAAACCATCATCATAATTTACTGTTGACTGTCATCTTAATAGATCACTTTTAATACACCCCGCCCCAACCGAAGGTCGTTTAGGGTGTAAACCTCACAGATTGACTTCCCTCTGAATTTGTTTGACTTTGGTTTTTACCTCCAGTGTTTTCCATTGTCTTAAAGGGTCCTGAGAGACTTTAATGCTTTAAAGAAAAGGTCTCTGCGATCTTAAAATGTTAGCTCTGTAAAGACAGAGAGAGAGACAGCACAAGAGCTGATTTTTCTTTGCTGCTTTACTCTGCCAATAGACACTGCAGATGCTAGCAACGGTTACCACAACTCATACTAAAATACTGTATCTAACAGACAGAAAAAAGGCTTCCTACTGAAATAGGGCCCAATGCACATTAAGTAATTAAATAGTGTGTAATTAAAATTGTGTGGTTTTGTCACGTGTGCTCCCTCTCCGGCCTCTAGGTTACCAGGCTGCTCCTTCTGGCGCACACCTGTCATCATCGTTACGCTCACCTGGACTCTATCACTTCCCTGATTACCTTCCCTATATATATGTCACTCCCTATGGTTCCTTCCCCAGGCGTTATTGTTTCTGTTCTGACTTTGTTTATTAATGTCGCTGTTTGTGTTTCTTGTTTTGTTCATATATTTATTAAATGTATTCACTCCCTGAACTTGCTTCCCGACTCTCAGCGCACATCGTTACAGGTTTCATTTGTGTTTGATTGGATGAGTGCAGTAAATACAGAGGGCTACTCTTCTGCAGTTCCACGGAGGCCAAACAGCTCATTTCCATGAAGCCCTATGAGCTGTTCAGTGGCAGCGGAGTGCTGTGTTAAAAAAAAAACACCACAATCACACACAAAGTGAAACCACATGTGCCACTGATCCCACCAATTAGAGCGTTCACACCCACAGAGGCAGTTGTTGATGAGGGCAGAAGTGGATCTCTTCTACACTCATTCTTTCTCTCTCTACTCATCTCTCTGCTCTCCCTCTCCCTTCTCTTCACTCTCACCACTCATCCTCTCTGTATACCCCTCTCCACTGGTCCTCTTGTTCTCTCTCTATATATTCCCCTTTCCATGTATATATAGCACATATGTAAATTGTTTCTCACCAGTTCACAGCAAGTTTCACAATTCAGAGCAGTCACCTCACCTCCTCCACCCCCATAACCAACATGTATGAAACATGGAATCCATTTTGTCTTCTATTGGTTTCAATTGACCATGTTGGTGCCAGAGGGCCTGGATGTTGCTTTGTGGACCTTTGTGGCCCACGTGGAAATCAAACTTGGGAGAAGACTAACAAACACAACTACACACACAAGGCGCTATAAAATCCGCCATTGGGAGAATGCAGACGGAATCATGGAATCCAGACATTAAAACGGAATTCAACAATAATTTAAAAAAATCTTCAACTTAGGAGGAAATCAACTAAATGTATTGAACTTATTTGAAAATAAATAAATTTGCCCAAGATTATCATAAGCCATGAACAAAATAGATCAGTGATTCGTATTTTCCTTCAACTTTCTGAAGAGGCAACGCTGGAATGCCCCTGTCTGTGTGTGCACGTTTATCTAACACTTTGTGTAGCTGTTAGCGATGATGCTAATAATAATAATCATCTTCTGGGTAGACGGAAAAGTCTTTCCCAAAAACCTTCTCAATTAAATGTTAACTACAAAGTAGTCAATGCCTACCTGGCAGAATGATATCATGATTATTTGTATCAATCCAGTGGCGATTTGTTTATCAAACTCTGCAATCACGTGGGCTACAGAAACACAGCTAACCAAACAAGCCTCTTGCTTTGCACACTTGTATCTACACCCCAAAATGAAAATTTCTTAGATTTATTCCAGACCTCAAAAGTGGTCACCTGATGTGGTTTAAGCATTCTTTTGGATAAAAAAAATGCAAATGTTGTTGCTTTTCTATGAATAATTTTTGAATTTAGAGCGAAAACCTGAAAGAAATTAGGAAAAAAATGAAACCTTCAAAAACGAAACAGAGAAAACGTAATTTTTGGGGAAAAAATAACAGAATTAGGCAACAAAATACAACAGATTTGAAAGGGCCTTACACACACAAAAACACACACACAGTGAGGGTTGGTTACCATGGTATCCAAGCCGAGGGTCAGCAGCATGAGGAAGAATATGATGGCCCAGAACGGAGAGAGTGGAAGTCTGGTCAGAGCCTCCGGGTACACCACGAATGCTATGCCTGGACCTGAGAGTGTTAAATCAGATTGATAATCAGAGGCAAAAATGACAATGAAGACTGAACAAAAGCAACAATCTGCTCTGACTTGGGTTGTGTGCGTATCGAAGAGTACTATTAATTGGCCAAGCCACTCTCTATCTCTGTAGATATCTTTCTATCTGTCTATGGTCATACACTATCTGATCCTACCAGACCTGGGTTTCAAATCAAATTAAATTGTATTTGTAACATTCGCCGAATACATCAGGTGTACAACCTTACAGTGAAATGCTTACTTACAAGCCCTTAACCAACAATGCAGTTTTAAGAAAAATAAGTGTTAAGTAAAAATAGATAGGTCAAAAATTATTAACAATTAATTAAAGAGCAGCGGTAAAATAACAGTAGCGAGGCTATATACAGGGTCAATGTGCGGGGGTACAGATTTGTCGAGGGAATTAAGGTAATATGTACATGTAGGTAGAGTGACTATGCATAGATAATTAACAGAGAGTAGCAGCAGCATAAAAGAGGAGGACAATGCAAATAGTCTGGGTAGCCATTTGATTAGCTGTTCAGGAGTCTTATGTCTTGGGGGTAGAAGCTGTTAAGAAGCCTTTTGGACCTAGACTTGGCGCTCCGGTATCGCTTGCCATGCAGTAGCAGAGAGAACAGGGTGGCTGGAGTCTTTGACCATTTTTATGGCCTTCCTCTGACTCCTCCTGGTATAGAGGTCCTGGATGGAAGGATGCTTGGCCCCAGTGATGTACTGGGCCATACGCACTACCCTCTGTAGTGTCTTGCAGTAGGAGGCCGAGCAGTTGCAATACCAGGCAGTGATGCAACCAGTCAGGATGCTCTCGATGGTGCAGCTGTTGAACTTTTGAGGATCTGAGGACCCATGGCAAATCTTTTCAGTCTCCTGAGGGGTAATATGCTTTGTCGTGCCCTCTTCACGACTAAATTGGTGTGTTTGGACCATGATAGTTTGTTGGTGATGTGGACACCAAGGAACTTAAAGCTCTCAACCTGCTCCACTACAGCCCTGTCGATGAGAATGAGGGCATGCTTGGTCCTCCTTTTCCTGTAGTCCACAATCATCGTCTTTGTCTTGATCACGTTGAGGGAGAGGTTGCTATCCTGGCACCACAAGGCCATGTATCTGACCTCCTCCCTATAGGCTGTCTCTTCGTTGTCGGCAAACTTAATAATGGTGTTGGAGTCGAACCTGGCCATGCAGTCATGAGTGAACAGGGAGTACAGGCAGGGACTGAGCACGCATCCCTGAGGGGCCCCCGTGTTGACGATCAGCGAGGCAGATGTGTTGTTACCTACCCTTACCACCTGGGGGTGGCCCGTCAGGAAGTCCAGGATCCAGTTGCAGAGGGAGGTGTTTAGTCCTAGGGTTCTAAGCTTAGGGATGAGCTTTGAGGGCACTATGGTGTTGAATGATGAGCTGTAGTTAATGAATAGCATTCTCACGTAGGTGATCCTTTTGTCCAGGTGGGAAAGGGCAATGTGGAGTGCAATAGAGATTGCATCATCTGTGGATCTGTTGAGGCGGTATGCAAATTGGAGTGGGTCTAGGGTTTCTGGGATAATGGTGTTGATGTGAGCCAAGACCAGCCTTTCAAAGCACTTCATGGCTACAGACGTGAGTGCTATGGGTCAGTAGTCATTTAGGCAGGTTACCTTAGTGTTCTTGGGCAAAGGGACTATAGTGGTCTGCTTTAAACATGTTGGTATTACAGACTCAGTTAGGGACAGGTTGAAAATGTCAGTGAAGACACTTACCAGTTGGTCAGCGCATGCTCGGAGTACACGTCCTGGTAATCCTTATGGCCCTGCGGCCTTGTGAATGTTGACCTGTTTAAAGGTCTTACTCACATAGGCTACGGAGAGCGTGATGACACAGTCGTCCGGAACAGCTGATGCTCTCATGCATGTTTCAGCGTTGCTTGCCTCGAAGCGAGCATAGAAGTAATTTAGCTTGTCTGGTATGCTCGTGTCACCGGGCAGCTCACGGCTGTTCTTCCCTTTGATGTCTGTAATAGTTTGCAAGCCCCACCGGTGTGGTACGATTCAATCCTAATGCTGTATTGATGCTTTGCATGTTTGATGTTTCGTTGGAGGGCATAGCGGGATTTCTTGTAAGCGTCCGGGTTAGAGTCCCGTTCCTTGAAAGCGGCAGCTCTACCCTTTAGCTCAGTGCGGATGTTGCCTGTAATACATGGCTTCTGGTTGGGGTATGTACGTACAGTCACTGTGGGGACGACGTCATCGATGCGCTTATTGATGAAGCCAGTGACTGATGTGGTGTACTCCTCAATGCCATCGGAAGAATCCCGGAACATAATCCAGTCTGTGCTAGCAAAACAGTCCTGTAGCTTAGCATCTGCGTCATCTGGGGCTGGAGCTAGGAGAGAGTGGTGGATGTGGCAGCTCATTGAGTGCGGTCTTAGTGCCAGCATCAGTTTGTGGTGGTAAATAGACAGCTACAAAAATATAGATGAAAACTTTCTTGGTAAATAGTGTGGTCTACAGCTTATCATGAGATACTCTACCTCAGGTGATAAAAATCTTGAGACTTCCTTAATATTAGATTTTGTGCACCAGCAACGACATGGACAACAAATATACACAGACCGCCACCCCTTGTCTTAGCGGAGGCGGCTGTTCTATCTTGCTGATGCAGCGTAAACTCTGACCAGCTGTATGTTGTCCATGTCGTTGTTCAGCCATGACTCGGTGAAACATAAGATATTACAGTTTTTAATGTCCCGTTGGTAGGATATTCGTGATCATAGCTCGTCTATTTTTCTTATCTAATAATTGTACGTTGGCTAATAGGACTGATGGTAGAGGCAGATTACCCACTCGCTGTCGGATCCTTACAAGGCACCCCGACCTACAGTGAGGGAAAAAAGTATTTGATCCCCTGCTGATTTTGTACGTTTGCCCACTTACAAAGAAATGAACAGTCTATAATTTTAACGGTAGGTTTATTTGAACAGTGAGAGACAGAATAACAACAAAAATATCCAGAAAAACGCATGTGAAACGCATGTGAAAATGGAATTGCATTTTAATGAGGGAAATAAGTATTTGACCCCTCAGCAAAACATGACATAGTACTTGGTGGCAAAACCCTTGTTGGCAATCACAGAGGTCAGACATTTCTTGTAGTTGGCCTCCAGGTTTGCACACATCTCAGGAGGGATTTTGTCCCACTCCTCTTTGCAGATCTTCTCCAAGTCATTAAGGTTTCGAGGCTGAAGTTTGGCAACTCGAACCTTCAGCTCCCTCCACAGATTTTCTATGGGATTAAGGTCTGGAGACTGGCTAGGCCACTCCAGGACCTTAATGTGCTTCTTCTTGAGCCACTCCTTTGTTGCCTTGGCCGTGTGTTTTGGGTCATTGTCATNTGATCATTGCAACTCCACGAGGTGAGATCTTGCATGGAGCCCCAGGCCGAGGGAGATTGACAGTTCTTTTGTGTTTCTTCCATTTGCGAATAATCACACCAATTGTTGTCACCATCTCACCAAGCTGCTTGGCGATGGTCTTGTAGCCCATTCCAGCCTTGTGTAGGTCTACAATCTTGTCCCTGACATCCTTGGAGAGCTCTTTGGTCTTGGCCATGGTGGAGAGTTTGGAATCTGATTGATTGATTGCTTCTGTGGACAGGTGTCTTTTATACAGGTAACAAACTGAGATTAGGAGCACTCCCTTTAAGAGTGTGCTCCTAATCTCAGCTCGTTACCTGTATAAAAGACACACGGGAGCCAGAAATCTTTCTGATTGAGAGGGGGTCAAATACTTATTTCCCTCATTAAAATACAATTCCTTTTATAACATTTTTCACATGCGTTTTTCTGGATTTTTTTGTTGTTATTCTGTCTCTCACTGTTCAAATAAACCTACCATTAGAATGATAGACTGATCATTTCTTTGTCAGTGGGCAAACATACAAAATCAGCAGGGGATCAAATACTTTTTTCCCTCACTGTACGTCCCCGATATCTCTGTCTCTTTCTCATGCGAATCATGGGGATTTGGGCCTTGTCAGGTATCTGAAGTAAATCCTTTGTGTTCGACTCGTTAAAGAAAAAATCATTGTCCAGTACGAGGTGAGTAATCGCTGTCCTGATATCTAGAAGCTCTTTTTGGTCATAAGAGACGGTAGCAGAAACATTATGCACGAAATAAGTTACAAATAACGTGAAAAAAACACACACAACAGCACAATTGGTTAGGAGACCGTAAAATGGCAGCCATCTCCTCCGGCGCAAAATCATTTCAAATACTTTATCTGTATTTCGATTTTTCAAGGATTTGACCTATATAAATGTGTAATTTACCTTCATCTGCCACCTTCTCAATGGGCACCTTCAGTTCATGGGCCATGAATCCAATGACGGAGAAGATGACGAACCCAGCGAATATACTGGTGGCACTGTTAACTATGCACACTATGATGGTGTCCCTAAACAAGAGGAGAGGGACGAGAAAGGGATGTAAATGTTACAGGGCTGTAACACATACAGTATTGGAGAACTTGGAATGTTTTTGCAGTATTATCACACACAAGTGAGTGACTATGTGTTGGTAATTGTTACTATGTGTCAAAATGTCAAAACATTTTAATAACATAACCTAAGGATGTTCTAAATGTTTTACGGAGTTGATACCTGGTTTTGTTAAAATAATGTATTCTTTTACATATCTATCGACCATTGTCATGTGTGGTATTGAATAAATGAATGAATAAATAAATGAACTATCTTCTGTGCAGTCTTATCCAAATGCATACAATTTGTGGAGCGGTTCAACAGTTCCCTCTAGTGAGAATACTATGGCCTCACCAAGGGAGAGAGTATACTGGGCCAGTCTCTGCTTGTAGCAGCTTTACTTCTTGTTTATATGTTGTGGTATTGTCACGGTACTCAGTATCACAACACTCAAATTATCATGGCAAGAAACAAAACATGAAGCAGACAGATTTTCATGATGACAATCGTATGTTGGAAATAAACAAACAGGTAGCAAAGTGCATACCTCGCCCAGCTCAGGATTCCCCCTTTTCCAGCCATTATTTCCCTGTTTTTGTGAGGTGTCAATTCACTTGTCACAGAATTGTTGCTGGATAGATTTATTTCAAAAGAAAATCAATGTACATTTCAACTCTTGCTTGTACAATCGTTGATTTTACAATCGTGCAAACGTCTGTTCTGACCACTCAAACTAGTTTCAAGTAAGGTGTCATATGTAAGGGCTAGACATGGTATAGACCTTCCAATGAAATGCTTATTTGCAGGTTCCTTCTTGACAATGCAACAACAATAAGAAATAATAAAATATAAGGATACAAACATCATTTTAGCATTAGTATAATACAGGAAGGCACAATTAATAGTCACATATTTAAACGTTTTTGGGGGAAGGGGGATTGGGGGAAAGGGATTCAATTGCGCAATATTTAGCGATCATAATAAGAGTCTGGTAGCAGCAGTTGTGATGTTTGTGTAGTGTGTGTGGACATGTTAAACTATAATTGTGAGGACCAGAAGTCCCCACAAGAATAGTAAAAGAACAACAACTGGGGGGGTTTAGGATTAAAGTTAGAATGAGTGTGTGTGGATGAGTGTTTATCTGTGTGGGTGTGTGCGTAGAGTCAGCGCAGGTGGTCGGTCCAGTTCAAGTGTTCAAGAGTCTTGTTCAACAGGCTTGTAAATAGAAACGGTCTCTGAGCTTGTTGGTATCAGACCTCATGCTCCGATACTGTCTCCCTGACAGTAAGGGAGTCAACAGCTCATGGCTGGGGTGTGTGGGATCCTTGATGATGCACAAATAAAATTGCATTTGTCACATGCTTCGTAAAAAACAGGTGTAGACTTACAGGGTCCTTTTCCAACCATGCAGAATTAAAGATAAATACATAAATACAGAGTGAACAAGGAATAACAATAACAAGTAAAAAGTATTCACACCCCTTGACTTATTCCACATTTTGTTGTGTTACAGCCTGAATTTAAAATTGATTAAATAAAGATTTTTTGGGCACTGGCCTACACACAATACCCCATAATACCCCATGTCAAAGTGGAATTATGTTTTCCAAAATGTTGACAGATTTATAAAACATAAAAAGCTGAAATGTCTTGAGTCAATAAGGATTCAACCCCTTTGTTATAGCCAGCCTACATAAGTTCAGGACTAAAAAGGTGCTTAACAAGTAACGTAATAAGTTGCATGGACTCAGTCTTTGTGCAAGTGGTTAACATGATTTTTGAATGACTTCCTCATCTCTTTACCCCACCACACATACAATTATCTGTTAGGTCCCTCAGTCGAGCAGTGAATTTCAAACACAGATTCAACCACAAAGACCAGGGAGGTTTCCCAATGCATCGCAAAGAAAGGCATCTATTGGTAGATTGGTTAAAAAAAACATTGAACATCCCATTGAGGATGGTGAAGTTCTTAGTTACACTATCAATACACCCAGTCACTACAAAGATACAGATGTCCTTCCTGACTCAGTTGCTGGAGAGGAAGAAACATGATCAGGTTTTGGTGACTTTAAAACAGTTACAGAGTTTAATGGCTGTGATAGGAGAAAACTGAGGATGGATCAACAACATTAGGCTCGGGCTCCCGAGTGACGCAGCGGTCTAAGGCACTGCATCTCACTGCTAGAGGCGTCACTACAGACACCCTGGTTTGAATCCAGGTTATATCACAACCGGCTATGATATGAAGTCCCATAGGGCGGTGCACAATTGGCTCAGCGTCGTTTGGCCGGTGTAGGCCGTCATTGTTTGTTCATAACTGACTTGCCTAGTTAAATAAAAATATCTACAAAAAAAATTTGTAGTCACTATTGACAGAGTGAAAAGAAGGAAGCCTGTACAGAATTAAACCATTCCAAAGCATGCATCCTATTTGCAACAAGGCACTAAAGTAATACTGCAAAAGAAATTGTAAAACAATTGACTTTTTGTCCTGAATACAAAGTGTTTTGTTTGGGGCAAATCCAATACGATACAACACATTACTGAGTACCACTCTCCATATTTTCAAACATAGTGGTGGCTGCATCATGTTACGGGTATGCTTGTAATCGTTAAGGACTGGGGAGTTTTTCAGGTTAAAAAAGAAACGGAAATGGAATGGAGCTAAGCACAGGCAAAATCCTAGAGGAAATCTGATTCAGTCTGCTTTCCACCAGACACTGGGAGATGAATTCACCTTTCATGCATCCTTGTTTGCAATAATCTACACTGGAGTTGCTTACCAAGAAGACAGTGAATGTTCCTGAGTGGCCGAGTTACAGTTTTCACTGAAAGCTACATGAAAATCTATGGCAAGACCTGAAAATGGTTGTCTTGCAATGACGAACAACCAATTTGACAAAGCTTGAAGAATTTAGAAAAAGATTGGAGTGCATTACAGATTCCGTCATCTGTGGATCTGTTGATGTGGTATGCAAATTGGAGTGGGTCCAAGGTGTCTGTGATGATGGCGCTGATGTGAGCCAAGACCAGGCTTTCAAAGCATTACATGACTGTAGATGTGAGTGCTACAGAGCGAATCATTTAGGCAGGTTACCTTGGCATTCTTGGGCACTTTGAATCCAATCAGGAAGCCTTTTGTGGCTAGCTCATCCAGTTCTATTGACTATTGTGTCACCATGGATACTCCAGCTGTTTTCAAAATCTCGTAAAGAGCTTGGACTGTTACATATAAACGTTCGAAGCCTGATGTCAAAACTGGATTTTCTGGATGTCTGCGTGCATGACACTAGCCCAGATGTTCTGGTTATCTCAGAGACCTGGCTGAATGATTCAATAATGGATAAGGATGTTGCCATTGCGGACCACAACATTTTCAGATGTGATAGACTGAAAAAGGGGGCAAGGGTGGCTATTTATGTAAGATCTTCTCTTATGGCATCATGCTTTTAGCATCTCTGTCCACAAAATGTGTGAGCTGTTGGTTATAAAGCGACCATTAGCCAAAATATGCATATTTTTATTGCTGTGGTCAATTGCCCCGGCAGAGGCTGTTGGTATTATTTTTGATTATCTAAAACCCTTTCTGGTATCTGAACTGGTTGTGTTAGAAGATCTAAATCTTGATTAGCTTACACATGCCTCAGATCAGTTTATGAATATCTGTCTTGAGTTCAACTTGACTCAGCTGATAATGAAACCCACTTGGATTAATATAAAAAACCAAGCAAACCTTATCCTGACTAACCGTACCCATAAGTATTTGGCTAGTGGGGTTTTTGCAAATGATATCAGCGACCACTGCCCTATTGCTTGCATTAGAGCAGGTATTCCCAATGCCGTCGGGGCTACTCCAAATAAAAATGTGATTCACTTTTTGTAAAAAACATTTTACACAGTTTGTTTAAAAAAACAAAAAAACATTTTCAAACAGTCCATTTATATTTTCCAACTGGGTTATACATTTGGGTGAGATTTTTTCTCACCTGAGTATGCTTGTTTCACTGCCAAAAATAAAATTAAACCATGTAGTGTTCAGCTAAATAACAACACAATGTCAAATACAGGTAGTCTAGTCAAATAATTAACATCCAATCACATTAACCATTACTCTCTCGTGGGAATTCCACTAACAGTCCGTATGTAGCCAAACGTAGCTGCTGCTCATGTTGGTATCTGTACAGATGGCGCAAAAGACAAGACAGGCAGACATAGTGGAGTGGTAACGCGCGTGCAAGCAGTTGCTCCCGACACCACTTTGGTACACTGCAGCATCTACCGAGAGGCTCTTGCTGCCAAGGGAATGCCTGACAGCTTGAAAGATGTTTTGGACACTACAGTGAAAATGTTTAACTTTGTTAACGCAAGGCCCCTGAACTCTCGTGTATTTTCTGCACTATGCAATGATATGGGGAGCGAACATACAGAAGTGGGCTGATTATCAAGGGGCAAAGTATTGACACGTTTTTTTATTGAGAGACAAGCTTAAAGTTTTCTTTTCTGACCATAATTTTCACTTGTCTGACCGCTTGCATGATGACTAGTTTCTCACACGACTGGCCTATCTTGGTGATGTTTTTTATTGCCTGAATGATCTAAATCTATGATTACAGGGACTCTCTGCAACTATATTCAATATGCGGGACAAAATTGAGGCTATGATTAAGAAGTTGGAGCTCTTCTCTGTCTGCATTAACAAGGACAACACACAGGTCTTTCCATCATTGTATAATGTTTTTGTGTGCAAATGAACTCAAACTTACGGACAATGTCAAATGTGATATAGCGAAGCACCTGAGTGAGTTGGGTGCGCAATTACGCAGGTACTTTCCCGAAATGACACAAACAACTGGATTCATTATCCCTTTCATACCCTGCTTCCAGTCCACTTACCGATATCTGAAAAAGAGAGCCTCATCGAAATTGCAACAAGCGGTTTTGTGAAAATCGAATTTAATCAGAAGCCACTGACAGATTTTTGGATTGGGCTGCGCTCAGAGTATCCTGTCTGGGCAAATCATGCTGTTAAGACACTGATGCCCTTTGCAACCACTTACCTATGTAAGAGTGGATTCTCAGAAAGGAGTGGATTCTCGGAAAATGATTTAAGACTGAGACTCTATCCAATACAACCCAACATTGCAGAGTTATGTGCATCCTTTCAAGCACACGCTTCTCATTGACCTGTGGTGAGTTATTCACAATTTTCACTGAACAAATAAGGTTTTATATGTAAGATGGTTAAATAAAGAGCAAAATTATTGATTATTATTATATTATTATTTGTTCCCTGGTCCTATAAGAGTTCTTTGTCACTTCCCATGAGCCAGGTTGTGACAAAAACTCACACTCATTCTTATGTTCAATAAATGTATAGTATAGTGTGTGTGTGGCAGGCTTACAATGATGGCAAAAAACTATATTTGAGAGTGTGCTGACCCTGGTGCTAGAGGGGGTACAGGGCTGGATGTTGAATGTTTGAAGGGGTACGGGACTATACAAAGTTTGGGAACCACTGCATTAGATATACCAAATTGAACAACTCAATTGAACAACTTTTTTTTTTAAATCTCATCCTAGTTGTTTGTTCATGATCTACAGTATATTATTCAGAGCTTTTTTCTACTAGTTGCATACGAGATCCTGTTGTGACACTTAAACATTTTCTCATCCATTTTTAGCTCTCTAGCTGATAAACATGCCCCTTTCAAGCGACTCAGAGTCAAAAAGCAAACTAACCCATGGTACTCTCCTGTACTCTCAGACCTCCTCTTGATAAGAAATCAAGCCTGGGTCAAGGCTAGACAAACTGGCTCGCTAGCTGATTGGCAGCTACTTAGGCAATTGAGAAATAGGTGCACTGCCTCGGTTAAACAGGCCAGATCAAACTACTTCCTTAGCACTATGACAGACTCTGTTAGTGATCCCTCTAAATTCTGGAAAACTGTTAATTCACTGATGCGGGGTAATTCCTCTACTTCCCTGCCTAAGCAAGTAGGGCGGCAGGTAGCCTAGTGGTTAGAGTGTTGGACATGTAACCGAAAGGTTGCACGATTGAATCCCCGAGCTGACAAGGTAAAAATCTGTCATTCTGCCCCTGAACAAGGCAGTTCCTAGGCCATCATTGAAAATAAGATTTTGTTCTTAACTGACTTGCCTAGTTAAATAAAGGTAAAATAAAAGTTTTAGACTCAACATTACTGTTGAGTTTTGTGATGCTTCTAATCAGCATTTTATCTCAGCTGGTTTCCTATTTGAAAGAAATTATGGTCATACTGGTCTTGGCCAGTCAGTTGACTGTTCCTCCCACTCTTGGCCAGTCAGTTGACTGTTCCTCCCACATACAGCCTCCAGTTGCCTCAATGGGTATCAGTCAACCTCAAGTGACTTAGGAAATGGTCGTGGACGGAGTAATTCCGGTACCAGGCCGCGATGCAACCGGTCAGGACACTCTCGATGGTGCAGCGGTAGTATTTGGAGAGGATCTGGGGTGGCATGTCAAATTTCTTCAGATGCCTTAGGAAGTAGAGACTCTGTTGCGCCCTCTTGATAAGAGTGGGGGTGTTGGCCCATGTAAAGTCATTGGTGATGTGGACGCTGAGGAACTTAAAACTGGCTGACTTGTCATTGTTGGTTATCAAGCCTACAACAAAGATAGAAAGACATGGATATCACTCCTTTGGCTGTGAGCTATTTCCGTCCCAATGGCCTCAGTTCCACTGGCGAAAGAGAGAGACTGAGACCACCAACCTCTAACAACTCATCCCATCCTGACGGAGTCTCACTGAGAGGCAATATCAACACACAAGTCATTTTCCTGTTACATTGTTCCTATTCTATGAAAGTGGCTTGGTGTGTGTAACATGGGTAGAAGTTATTGAGTAGCTGTTAGACAGCAGGAAAATTGTGTGTCCATGATGCCTCTCGGTGGGATTCCCTCAGTGGTTGGAGGATGGTGGTCTCAGTCTCTCTCTCTCTCTCTCTCTCGCCAGTGGAGCTGAGACCAGCAGGCCAAAAATAGAGCACAGCTGAAGGAGTGATATCCACGTCTTACTCGCTTTGTTCTCAGTCCAGGAAAGTAAAGTCTATTATAGTTGATTTAGTTCTTTCTCTGATCCTCCGGGATGTATTGGCGAACTCAATCCGTCGGTCTTGAATGAGCAACAGTGCGCGCCGCAGAGGCCTCTCGGGTGATTCTTCTATCTGAGTAGGATAAGGCTTCCTCAATCTGTGCTTTGGTCTCCACGGAGATGGAATCATTCGTCCAACAGGCGTGGCCTCGCTTTGCGGAACTTGATCTCCTGGTATTTGTAAGTCCTGTACTTTTATAGAAATACTCACAGATGGCAGGCTCTGATGGCCGGACAGTGTCATGGGGACCGCTCCGTTGATTCTAATGATTTGAAGAAAGTGGCATTGTAGATGGTGCCGTACAGGATGGCCGGCGTTTTGCAAGCTCCGACCCAACTTTGCTATTTTGTGATTATTTAGTAATTTATTTGTACTTTATTTTCAAGAAATGTGCCCGCTGCTACTCTGTTTATCTTATATCCTTGTTGCCTAGTCACCTTACCCCATTACATATCTCCCTCCATCACTCCTGTATCCCTGCACATTGTAAATATGGTATTGGAACTGACCCTGTATATAGTATGCATACTTACTTTTTGTGTTATGCATTGTCCACATTCGGATGCAAACTGGTAGCCTAGCCCCCTGGCGATTCCTGGTTGATGAAACTCTAGAATTTCACAGTTGTGAAAGCATGTGTTGGTGGAGCCTCGCATATTTCCCTCTCAATTGATAAGACTATCTTGTTCTCAAAAGTCTTGTGAATGTATGTACTGTTGTATTTTCTGAGTTGTGTACAGAAGTTCATTTATATTGACCTGTGGAGATTCTCACCTCAATAACTGTGCTGTATCCCATTATACCCTGCCTCTATATTGTATCTGTTAACTACTTCAATTTCCAACTTATTTAGTCTAGTAAATAAAACATTAAATTAATTATTTGTGGCATTGAGTTCATTTACAAGCGATTGGGTTCTTGAAGTTTCCAAGCTCGATGACTGTTCAGAATGAGAACATAGTAAATTGACTGTTGATTAAGACTATTGTTAATTTTGGATTAATTGTATAACGTTTAATGATACCTACTGATAGAGTTCATTCAAGGGGTCTCTCTATATCAAAGCCCTTAATGGTGCCCCTGTTAGATTAATTTGTATAGGATAACCAAATGAATGTAATAAATTAGATCAATTAATCAGGAAATTATTTCATGAACATTTAACTAGACACTCTAATGTACTTGTCCTCTTGCTCAGTTGTGTACTCCCACTCCTCTTTCTATTCTGGTTAGAGCCAGTTTGCTCTGTTATGTGAAGGGAGTAGTACACAGAGCAGTGTACAAGATCTTCAGTTCCTTGGCAATTTCTCACATGGAATAGCCTTCATTTCTCAGAACAAGAATAGACTGACGAGTTTCAGAAGAAAGTAGTGATGCACCGATATGACATTTTTGGCCGATACCGATATCCAATATTTTCCTTGCCAAAAAGAAAAACCTGATACCGATAACCGATATTTAACATTTTTGCGGCCTTTTAAGCATTCTAGTACAGCTAAATAGTTAACACACGGACGCAGCGGTCGAAGGCACTGCATCTCAGTGCAAGAGGCGTCCCTACAGTCCCTGGTTCGAATCCAGGCTGTATCACATCCGGCCGTGATTGGGAGTCCCATAGGGCGGCGCACAATTGTCCCAGCGTCGTCCGGGTTTGGCCGTCATTGTAAATAAGAACTTGTTCTTAACTGACTTATCTAGTTAAATAAAGGTTACACACACACACACACACACACACACACTACAAAAGGAAGCAGTGACACGAGCCTACCGGACGAGCTAAACTACTTCTATACTCGCTTTGAGGTAAATAACACTGAAACAGGCATGAGAGCACCAGCTGTACCGGAAGACTGTGTGATCACGGTCTCCGCAGCCGATGTGAGTAAGACCTTTAGACAGATCAACATTCACAAGGCCGCAGGGCCAGACGGATTACCAGGACGTGTACTGCGAGCATGCGCTGACAAACTAGCAAGTGTCTTCACTGACATTTTCAACCTCTCCCTGTCCAACATGTTTTAAGCAGACCACCATTGTGCCTATGCCCAAGAACACTAAATGACTACCGACCCGTAGCACTCACGTCTGTAGCCATGAAGTGCTTTGAAAGGCTGGTCATGGCTCAAATCAACACCATCAACCCAGAAACCCTAGACCCACTCTAATTTGCATACTGCACCAACAGACCCACAGATGATGCAGTCTCTATTGCACTCCACACTGCCCTTTCCCACCTGGACAAAAGGAACACCTATGTGAGAATGCTATTCATTGACTACAGCTCAGCGTTCAACACCATAGTGCCCTCAAAGCTAATCAATAAGCTAAGGACCCTAGGACTAAACACCTCCCTCTGCAACTGGATCCTGGACTTCCTGACGGGCCGCCCCCAGGTGGTAAGGGTAGGTAACAACACATCCGTCATGCTGATCCTCAACACAGGGGCCCCTCAGGGGTGCGTGCTCAGCCCCCTCCTGTACTCCCTGTTCACTCATGACTGCACGGCCAGGCACGACTCCAACACCATCATTAAAACAGTGGCAGGCCTGATGATCAAAAACAACGAGACAGCCTATAGGGAGGAGGTCAGAGACCTGGCCGTGTGATGCCAGGACAACAACCTCTCCCTCAATGTGATCAAGACAAAGGAGATGATTGTGGACTACAGGAAAAAAAGGACTGAGCACGCCTCCATTCTCTGTGGAGCAGGTTGAGAGCTTCAAGTTCCTTGGTGTCCACATCACCAACAAACTAATATGGTCCAAGCACACCATGACAGTCGTGAAGAGGGCACGACAAAACCTATTCCCCCTCTCAGGAGACTGAAAATATTTGGCATGGGTCCTCAGATCTTCAAAAGGTTCTACAGCTGCACCATCGAGAGCATCCTGACTGGTTGGGGCCAAGCATCCTGCCATCCAGGACCTCTATACCAGGCGGTGTCAGAGGAAGGCCCTAAAAATTGTCAAAGTCTCCAGCCACCCTAGACATAGTGTAACGCCCAGGCCGAGATGTCAGGCTGGAGCGTTTTGGTTTCGTTTTGGTGTAGGGTTGTCTGTTCTAGGTGTCACAGTTCTATGTTGGGGTATGGTTCCCAATTAGAGGCAGCTGGGTGTCGTTGTCTCTAATTGGGAACCATATTTATGTTTGTAGGTTTCACTCTAGGTTCGTGGGCTATTGTTTGTACTTAGCTTGTCTTTGTTACGTTCACGTTCATGATCTTCGTTTCGTTCTGTTTCGTTGTTTACCCAGTACGTTCATATTAAAATGTATTCTGGAAGCATCGCTGCGTCTTGGTCTGTCCATTACGAAGATCGTGACAGAATAACCCACCAAAAGAAGACCAAGCAGCGAGAGACCCGGGAGTACTGGACCAGGGAGCAGCTCATTGGGACTCACCTGGCACGGAGGTCCGAAAGACAGCCCCAAAAAACTTTTGGGGGGGGGCACACGAGGAGGTTGGCCGGTTCAGCCAACTCCTCGTGCTTTGTGGAGAGAGCGTTGGGGAGAGCGTCGCACCGAAGGGACACCCTGCTATGCAGTGTTGCGCACGGTTTCCCCCATAGGGATTCAGAGGCCGGTGCGAGAGATTCCCGCTCCACTCATCAGTCGGGCGAAACTGAGTGTTCAGCCAGGAAGAGTGGTGCCAGCTCTGCGCGCTAAGTCTCCAGTGCGCCTCCTGGGACCCGGATATCCTGCCCCGGTTCTGCGTGCGGTGTCTCCGGTACGTGTCCACAGCCCAGTGCGAGAGATCCCAGCGCCACTCATTGGTCGGGCCGAGGTCAGTGTGCTACCTGGTAGAGTAGTGCCAGCTCTGCGCGCCAGGTCTCCAGTGCGCCTGTTGGGACCTAGATATCCTGTGGTCCTACGGGCAGAATCTCCGGTGCGAATCCACAGCCCAGTCCGAGAGATTCCAGCTCCACTCACCCGTGAGGCCAGGGTTAGTGAGCTAGCTGGAGGTATGGTGTCGGCTCTCCGTATCAGGTCCCCAGTCCGGGTGGAGGTTTCAACACGTCCAGTCCCTGTTCCACGCTCCCAGATTCCTGTTCCACGCTCCCAGATTCCTGTTCCACGCTCCCAGATTCCTGTTCC
>QNTS01000256.1:431511-464443 GCA_003317085.1 Hucho hucho | reverse complement strand
GCCAGTTCCTGCTCCACGCACCAGAGTTCCAGTGAGCATCACGAGTCCGGTACTGCCAGTTCCTGCTCCACGTACCAGAGTTTCCGCGAGCATCATGAGTCCAGTACGCCCAGCTTCTGCTCCACGCACCAGAGTTCCAGGAAATGGTCCAGGGCCTCCGGTGCGTGACTTCAGACCAGCACGGCCAGCACCGGAGCCCCCACCTGGGACGAAGGGACCCACCCGAAGACCCCCCCCACGGACTTTTGGGCGCGTCCGGAGTCTGCGCCTTTGGGGGGGGGGTACTGTAACGCCCAGGCCGAGATGTCAGGCTGGAGCGTTTTGGTTTCGTTTTGGTGTAGGGTTGTCTGTTCTAGGTGTCACAGTTCTATGTTGGGGTATGGTTCCCAATTAGAGGCAGCTGGGTGTCGTTGTCTCTAATTGGGAACCATATTTATGTTTGTAGGTTTCACTCTAGGTTCGTGGGTTATTGTTTGTACTTAGCTTGTCTTTGTTACGTTCACGTTCATGATCTTCGTTTCGTTCTGTTTTGTTGTTTACCCAGTACGTTCATATTAAAATGTATTCTGGAAGCATCGCTGCGTCTTGGTCTGTCCATTACGAAGATTGTGACACATAGACTGTTCTCCCTGCTACCACACGGCAAGCGGTACCGGAGCGCCAAATCTAGGTCCAAGAGGCTTCTTAACAGCTTCTACCCACAAGCCATAAGACTCCTGAACATCTAGTCAAATGGCTACCCAGACTATAACCGGTGCCCCCGCACATTGACTCTGTACCGGCACCCCCCTGTATATATTGTTATTTTTACTGCTGCTCTTTAATTACTTGTTACTTTTATCTCTTATTCTTATCCGTATTTTAGGGGCTTGTAAGTAAGCATTTCACTGTAAGGTCTACACCTGTTGTATTCGGCACATGTGACTAATACAATTTGATTTGATTTGATTTGACACCACACTGACCCCAAAAAATATTTTGTTGGCATTTACCTACGTACCCATTACCAGTAAAACATAATCAAAACCTATTTCTTTCACTTACTTGCTGTACTGTTTCGTTGTTCATTTTTTCCGTCATTTCATTCTCAACCAGGATTTCTATGGAACGCCATTTGGGGCTTTGCATGTCAAAAAAGATACACGTCAAATAACACTATTTGACGTATCAAATAAGCTTGTTGACCAATCAGGACCTAAATAATAATTTAACACATTCATCATTTTTTTACGGAATTATTACACATTGATTACACTATCACTCGTATTTCATGTCACAACGATTCATCAATACGTATGCTATGATGTTGGTAAAGTTGTCTCGCTCACCTACAGTGCTAGTAATACAAAAATCTAGCTAGCTCAAGGATGCAAACAATGTTCTTCCCCAAAAACATTGCAAAACGACATAATCTGTTTCAGTAGCTATAGTCATCATCTAAAATAACCCTAATTTATAAGACATTTATTATTTGATTAATGGTGGTCAGACCCATCTATGTGAAGCTAGCCACAATAAGGATTAGCCACAATAGTGGACTTTGCGGTTAGCCGTCAAAATAAAAGTATGTAATTGACAGTGATGCAAATGCACACAAATAGTAGAATTATGCCAAAATTGAATAGATCATGCTAAACGAGGTTGGAATGGTGTTATATAAAATCAACAAAAGACAATAATTTGTAAATTTGACAAAAATCTGTTGAAATCACACTGGATGTACTATACTTTAGAATTGCATTGGGGGCATACTTATTTCACTGTACAGCCTTACCTATGGATTGTGGATCAATGTCATGGGGTATCAGTCTACTCAGTGACACTCAGAGAATTTTATCATCGTAGCACTTATTGCGGGACTCTGAAAGAAATGTGAATTGAGCCACATTTATTGTCAACCTATGTGTATTGAACACTATTCCAGAGGAAAAACAATACTGTGTGGATGTTTTGGAGTCTGATAACTCTGAGGAGGACGTTGGGAAAAAATATATTGGGTATTGAGTAGACTGTTACCCAATTTCATTGATCCCCAATCCTTAGGTAAAGCTGTACAGTGCAATATGAATATCAATACACACAATAGGCTGATTAGGGAGGAGATTGCACACAGTCACAGTCCCGCGATAAGAGCTACAACGCTAATATTTGCGTAAACTCTTCACAGTTGTGTTCTGTGGGTGTCACCGAGTAGACTGATACCCCATTTCATTGCTTCACATTCCAACCTTGTTTAACAGTATCTAGTCTAAATGTGGCATGATTCCACCAATTGTAACCTTCCGCATCACTTTCAGAGAGGTCATTTTTATATTGAAGGCAAACCGCGAATTCCACTATTGTGCCTAATCTTTATTGTGGCTAGCTTCACAACACATAACCTGGTCAGGTCAAGCCTCACTAGCCAGATGAAGCTAGCTGGCTGCTTATAACATTAGCTTTGGGCAACATGGTTAAGTAGCTGGCTAGCTATTTATTTTCATGATCTGAAGTTCAATTTCAAAAGGCGAACAACAAGTGGCTACCTAGCTAATACTTACTCAAAAGGATTCCTAAATCATTGCTAAGAATTGTGAAAATGACTGCAGTTTCTACTCGTCATTGTTTTCAGGCTGGTTGTATTGGTGCTAGCTACAGTTGAAGTCGGAAGTTTACATATACTTAGGTTGGAGTCATTATAACTTGTTCTTCAACCACTCCACAACTTTTTTGTTAACAAACTATAGTTTTGGCAAGTCAGTTAGGACATCTACTTCGTGCATGACACAAGTAAATTTTCCAACAATTGTTTACAGACAGATTATTTCACTTATAATTCACAATTCCAGTGGGTCAGAAGTTTACATACACTAAGTTGACTGTGCCTTTAAACAGCTTGGAAAATTCCAGAAAATGATGTCATGGCTTTAGAAGCTTCTGATAGGCTAATTGACATCATTTGAGTCAATTGGAGGTGTACCTGTGGATGTATTTCAAGGCCTACCTTCAAACTCAGTGCCTCTTTGCTTGACATCATGTGAAAATCAAAAGAAACCTTGCTCCCAAGGATGAATCCACAAACGCCTGAAGGTACCACGTTTATCTGTACAAACAATAGTACGCAAGTATAAACACCATGGGACCTCGCCGCCGTCATACCGCTCAGGAAGGAGATGTGTTCTGTCTCCTAGAGATGAACGTACTGTGGTGCGAAAAGTGCAAATCAATCCCAGAACAACAGCAAAGGACCTTGTGAAGATGTTGGAGGAAACAGGTACAAAAGTATCTATATCCACAGTAAAACGAGTCCTATATCGACATAACCTGAAAGGCCACTCAGCAAAGAAGAAGCCACTGCTCCAAAACCGCCATAAAAAAGCCAGACTACGGTATGTAACTGCACATGGGGACAAAGATCGTAATTTTGGGAGAAATGTCCTCTGGTCTGATGAAACAAAAATATAACATTTTGGCCATATTGACCATTGTTATGTTTGGAGGAAAAAGGGGGAGGCTTGCAAGCCGAAGAACACCATCCCAACCGTGAAGCAGGGGGGTGGCAGCATCATGTTGTGGGGGTGCCTTGCTGCAGGAGGGACTGGTGCACTTCACAAAATAGATGGCATCATGAGGGAGGAAAATTATGTGGATATATTGAAGCAACATCTCAAGACATCAGTCAGGAAGTTAAAGCTTGGTTGCAAATGGGTCTTCCAAATGGACAATGACCCCCAAGCATACTTCCAAAGTTGTGGCAAAATGGCTTAAGGACAACAAAGTCAAGGTATTGGAGTGGCCATTACAAGCCCTGACCTCAATCCTATAGAAAAGTTGTTGGCAGAACTGAAGAAGTGTGTACGAGCAAGGAGGCATACCAACCTGACACAGTTACACAAGCTCTGTCAGATGGAATGGGCCAAAATTCACCCAACAAAGGTGGGAAGCTTGTAGAAGGCTACCCAAAACTTTTGACCCAAGTTAAACAATTTAAAGGCAATGCTACCAAATACTAATTGAGTGTATCTAAACTTCTGACCCACTGGGAATGTGATGAAAGAAATTAAAGCTGAAATAAATAATTCTCTCTACTATTATTCTGACATTTCACATTCTTAAAATAAAGTGGTGATCCTAAAGCTAGCTAGCTACCCCAGAAGTTACAACACGGTATTGTAAACACATCGTTCGTGGCCGGTGTTTGCTTGTTTGCAGACTTTTTTGTCCAGCTTTGACAGTGCTACTGACAGTAGTGGTGGCGCTTGGCAAATTCAGAACACACAACATTCTATAATAGAACTGTGTTATTTGACGTGTCAAATTAAAAGCTTATTTAACGCTTCAAATAGTGTTCTTGTCAAATAGTGTTATTTGAAGTGTATCTTTTTGGACACACATATGGCGTTCCATAGTATGTCGTGAAGCTAATAACAGTGACGCTATTACTGTGTAACTCCGGTTTGGCAACATCTGAACAATAGCGCACTTGGTAACGTTAGTGTGTACTGGTGCTCGACCAGTCGCGAAAGCCAACATCACCCAAGACAGAGAACGGTTGATTATCAAGGGCAATGAATTCTATTATCTTGCCGTTAATGGATATCGGCTTTAAGTTGTCTCGCTGAAATGTTCTTACTCTTTCAAATGACTGCTCGACTTGTTGACTGCTCGATCCACACAGCAGACATTGTGGGCTAGGTTAGGAATACTGTGTTGCAGGTGTAGCGCAAAATTTTACGTGGCGTCATTACGTACCTACTGTGCGTTATAAAGGTATGTACGTCAGCTTTGACATCGGTTTTTCACATCGATTCCGATATGTTCACCGATATATCGTGCATCTCTTGAAGAAAGTTCTTTGTTTCTGGCCATTTTGAGCCTGTAATCGAACCCACAAATGCTGATGCTCCAGATACTCAACTAGTCTAAAGAAGGCCAGGTTTATTGCTTTACAGGTAACTGCCAAAATAAAGGAAACACTTGCGTAAATAAGGGATGAAAACAGGGCTCTAAAGTGCATATGTTCCTACATATTTTGCTATGCGACCTGACAATTTATTTTGGAAGCACCAGTGCAACCAGGAACAAATCACCCAGATAATAATTATTGTAATGATAGGCTTCACTGTGCAGTTGTTTCCGAGTGCCCTAGAGAAAAAAGCGTGTGCAGATTCGTTCAATCCAAAGCCTACATCAGAGATTTGTATTTCATGAAAATTTCTGAAGACGAATGCCTGTGTCTACCACTTTGTGTAGCCAGTTAGAAATGCTGAAACAGTCTTTTCGATAAAACCTTCCAGATTAAATATTAATAACTGCACAAAGTAGGCTTAATAATATCATGATGATTTGAATCACTCAGGGGGTCATTTATTTAGCAAACTCTGCTATTTGCGCATGCAGTACAGAAACACATCTTGAGGTGTACAATCAGGGACGTCATGCACCCCAAAAATCTAAGGGGGCATAGAGAATTTTGTATTTTCAAACACCTGAAACAGCTTTTTCCTGCAATCTAGAGCCATAATCAGTACACTTAATTCTATGTAAAAAAATACGTATATTTTTCTGCATATCTAAGCATACCTCTTGAGCTGTCTGTATCCTCCTGACAGGTGGTTCTTTTTTTAAATAAATGTCATATGCTTCTCTGCATCTTTGCTAAAATCTGGGGAAAAGATTGAAAGGAATGAGTCTTATTCAGGACATTTAGTTATTCCTTGCTTTTCTAAAGTCTACCAACCTTGCCAGCAGGATAAGACACAGGTAACTGCCAAAATAATGGAAACACTTGAGTAAATTAGGATAAAAAATATATTGAAAGCTGGTGCTTCCACACATGGTTCCTGAGTTAATTAAGCAAATAACATCCCATCATGCTTAGGGTCATGTATAAAAATGCTTGGCAGGCCATTATTTTGGCTACCATAGCTATGCCCCCATAGAATGACAAATTGCTCTATCCATAGCGCACGAGTGGTCACTGAATGGCTTGATTAACATGAAAACGTGCCATGGCGGTCTCAGTCACCATTATCTGAACCAAACTGAACACTTATGGGAGATTCTGGAGCGGTGCCTGAGACAGCGTTTCCAGCACCACCAACAAAACCCCAAATTACGGAAATGTCTCATGAAAAATTCCTCCAATAGAGTTTCAGACACTTGTAGAATCTATGCCAAGGTGCATTGAAGTTGTTCTGGCTCATGGTGATCCAACTCCCTTTTAAGACAATTTATGTTAGTGTTTCCTTTATTTTGGCAGTTACCTGTAGACAAGCTAGACACTCTAAATTGATTGATAGCCTGAAATAGCTATAAGGTTGATGGATTAGGAACCTATCTGGGCTAACTAAAGCCAACTTCATAAAATTGCTTGGTGCGTAATTATTATTAAAGAGAAATGACTATATATATATATATATATATATATATATATATATATATATATATATATATACACAGTACATTTGGAAAGTATTCAGAATTCGGACCCTTTGCTACTAATTAAAAAACTAACATAAATACCTTATTTACATAAGTATTCAGACCCTTTGCTATGAGACTTGAAATTGAGCTCAGGTGCATCTTGTTTCCATTGATCATCCTTGAGCTGTTTCTACACCTTGATTGTAGTCCACCTGTGGTAAATTCAAATGAATGGACATGATTTGGAAAGGCACACACCTGTCTATATAAGGTCCCGCAGTTGACAGTGGATGTCAGAACAAAAACCAAGCCATGAGGTTGAAGGAATTGTCAGTAGAGCTCTGAGACAGGATTGTGTTAAGGCACAGATCTGGGGAAGGGTACCACAAAATGTCTGCAGCATTGAAGGTCCCCAAGAACACAGTGGCCTCCATTATTCTTAAATGGAAGTTTGGAACCACCAAGACTCTTCCTAGTCTTGAGCAATCCGGGGAGAAGGGCCTTGGTCAGGTAGGTGACCAAGAACCCGATGGACACTCTGACAGAGCTCCAGAGTCCCTGTGTGGAGATGGGAGAACCTTCCAGAAAGACAACCATCTCCTCAGCACTCCACCAATCAGGCCTTTATGGTAGAGTGGCTAGAGGGAAGCCACTCCTTAGTAAAAGGCAAAAATGACAGCCCGCTTGATAATTGCCAAAAGGCACCTAAAAGGCTCTCAGACCATGAGAAACAAGATTCTCTGGTCTGATGAAACCAAGATTGAACTCTGGCCTGAATGTCAAGCGTCACGTCTGAAGGAAACCTGGCGCCATCCCTACGGTGAAGCATGGTGCTGTGGGGATGTTTTTCAGCGGCAGGGACTGGGAGACTAGTCAGGATCGAGGGAAAGATGAACGGAGCAAAGTACAGAGAGATCCTTGATGAAAACCTGCTCCAGAGCGCTCAGGACCTCAGACTGGGGCGAAGGTTCAACTTCCAACAGGATAACGACCCTAAACACACAGCCAAGACAATGCAGGAGTGGCTTCGGGACAAGTCTCTGAATGTCCTTGAGTGGCCCAGCCAGAGCCCAGACTTGAACCAGATTGATTGAGAGAATGCCCAAAGTGTGCAAAGCTGTCATCAAGGCAAAGGTTGGCTATTTGAAGAATTTTAAATGTAAAATATATTTTGATTTGTTTAACATTTTGTTGGTTACTACATGATTCCATGTGTTATTTCATAGTTTGATGTCTTCACTATTATTCTACAATGTAGAAAATAGTAAAAATAAAGAAAACCCCTTGAATGAGAAGGTGTTCTAAAACGTACGACCAGTAGTGTATTCTTTTTTTACAGGACAAATCTGAGGGGCACATGCCCCTGTGCCCCTTATTGGCATGACGCCTCTGTGCGTAATTGAAATTTAAGGGCAACTATACCCTCCAAAATATTTTTTTACATTTTCTTCCCCAGACCTCAAAAGTGGTCTTCTGATAGGGTTATTTGTATTTTTTTATTTAACTAGGCAAGTCAGTTAAGAACAAATACTTATTTACAATGACAGCGTAGGAACAGTGGGTTAACTGCCTTGTTCAGGTGAACGGAAGATTTTTACCTTGTCAGCTCAGGGATTTGATCTAGCAACCTTTCGGTTACTGGCCCAACTCTCTAACCACTAGGCTACCTGCCGCCCCTTAAGGACTTCCAATCTTGTTGTTTTTCCTCTTTTTTTTGTGATTTTGAGAGTGAAAAGCTGGAGAAAAAATGGGGGACATCCAAAACTTGGAAAAACAAAACTGTTTACTTTACCAGTATATCTAACCATTTGGGGGCACAGAAATAAAGGAAAGGCATAGCTTCTTTAGAAGATCAATGAGCTCTTGCATGTAATCACTCACATAGTTAACGCTCTTAAAGAGACAGTGTGGAATTTTCCATGGGCGCAACTTTGGTTTTAGAAGTGGGGGGACATAACCTAGCAGGGGGTCTGTGGCATTTAAATATAATTTCCTGCATTTTTATATGATCCAATATGCCATCTCTATTTAAAACAAAAAGTAGGCAAAAATGCCCATAGTCATCAAGTTAGGTAAGATATCATTATTAAATATTTTTAAGTGATTATTAAGACTGAACTAGATCAAAGGTAATTCAATAATACATATTGTGTTGCACCTTTAACCAACTACCTAACAAATGAACAACTCTTGAAAAAATACAAAGACTTTTGACTGTATTTATTAAGATCATCTATATCAAATTTCAACCAGACCGACCAGCCGAGCCGCCTGCATGCCCAACCCCCACCAGTCTAGTCAATAACTCAACTCTCTCCAAACACAAGTTCCTTCCCAGTTCCCACATTAAAATGTTTTTTGTTCCCAAGGGAAAGGTTTGGAAACAAAAAAACACACACACAAAAAACACATACACCTCAAATATACATCAACACACATAAACAGCAAATCCTCCACATAATTAATATCATAGGCTTAATAGTACTGTAGAGCTCTTTTTACTTGCACACAATATAGCTGGGTCGCCCCGTCCTGCCCCTATGGATCCACCACCCGGCAGCGACCCAACCTAACACTCCCCACTCAGCTTTAGGATCTTAGTGAAACATTCATTATTGGTTTCGGGTGTGTTAGGCCAAGGCCAGAGTGAAAACCCACATGATGGCCAGGACTGAGAAGCCCAGCAGCTAGGGATTGCCTAAATAGGTATCTCCCCTGATGTGGGCATGTTTTCAATACACACTCCTTTAGTCTTTCTGTATTCCATATAAGGCATCCAGACCTTATGAAAGTCGCCAAGTATACCCTTAATCTGGTAATAAATCAAACCTAGTGATACATAACTTGACATTGAGGGAGGATAACCAACCTTCCAATTAATGGCAATGCATTTCTTAGCCGCTATAAATGCTTGGTTACACAGCTATTTCAGATAACAGTCTCCAGTATCAACATTTCCAAGCAAACAAAAACAGGGAGAAGGGAGAATCTGTAGATATGCTGAGATAAAAGTACATACTCTTTGTCCCCTTTTGTGTTTTACACCTCCCGCAGAGAAATTATCTTTCTGAGTACATGTAATTCCCTGGCATATAGTATGTTCTATGGATGGTCTTAAACTGCAGTAATCTATGTCTGAGATGATATGAACATGACTGGGCATTCAAACATATCTGTATCCATTCATCAATAGCTTTTACCAGGTCTTCCTCACATTTTTGTTTTACATGTTTTGTGTCATTGGGAAAAGCCTCTATCAACCCTTGATACAGTTTGTATTTCAACTTTGGAGGTTTGTTAGACTGCCTTAAAACAGCATCTAGCGTATCCAGTGTTTGCTGCACAGAGAGAATAAAGTGTTGTATCTTGCAAAAAATTCACCAGCTCCGTCACAGACTGGTCTTCCCTGGCTGCCTGACCCTGTTGAGACCTGTCACCATCTGATCCTCCTAAAATGAGGCATGACGAAGAATTACCTAGGTGTACACTTATACATAATTTTATCCAAGAATAGAATCAATGGATCAATAATTGAAATGACCATTATTCCCAGATCCCAGACTGTAGCTTTAAGCTTAAGATGCTGTCCTGTAGCTTAAGCTTATTGCGGCACGGTCTGCGGGCGGGAGCGAGTGGTCCGACAGACGACTTTGGGATGAAAATATTCTATTTTTGTTATCCCACAGATTATTTGGAAATGGTCCTCTTTCTGTGTTGTATGCGTTAGCCTACCTATTGTATTAAAAGCACATCTTTTTCAAATTATTCACACAGAATTCGCTGCTTCAACCTCAGTAGCCTACCTCTCATAGTTGGGCGTGAGAGTTCAAATGCGCCTAGTATGTGTCGCCTTGAAATAGAAATCGAGTAGGCTGCCTAAATGGGCAGAGAATCACGTGGCAACTTAAATATGAAATTAACCTAAATATGATTAAACTGTAGTTTACTACAGTGTCTGTAAATACATATTGAGAATGGAAAGAAGTGGAGGGTGCTCAACCAACGTGAATCGAAGTGCAATCCAAAAAAAAAAGAAAATTGAAAAAGAAAAGGCTCATCGTACACATAGGTTAGGTACTATAGTGAGCCAGCGTTGCGCCTATTCATTTTCAATAAGTATTTATTACCCATTTATTTGTCTCTGCCTGCAAATCGTCCTCCTAAAATGTAGGCTATATCCTATAAGCCTATGCAAAACATAGCAAGTTTTGCTGTCATCATTCTTGCTGCTTCAAGTTCAGTAGCCATACCTGTGCAATCAGGTGCGTGTGTGGTGTCAATTAAATAGAGTAGGCTAAAGCCTATGCATGGGCAGACAAGCACGGGGCAGTTATCTTTCCAGGGAAATGTACTTCCTAAATAGTCCTATGATTAGGCTATAGTTTACTACATTGCCTAGAAAGGCCTAAATATTGATCACTGAGTTTTCTCAGTCTGAAAATCTTCCCACTCCTTAAAGGTAGGCTATAAAAATAGCTCAAGAGAAAGTGCAAGTCTCTCAAACTCTGCTCTCTTCACACTACATCTAGCATATTGGCTGATCTAGCCCAGTAATAGAGATAGCCTAATTTAAGGGCCATGTGAGAATCTCTGGTAATTTAACCTATTTCCTACTTTATTTTTGCGCATTTGATATTGCCTATAGGGTGCGAAATTGCTGGGACTATGGCTGGCAAGTGAGCTGTGTCACATAAGCCTAAAATAACATTGGGGGACTGCAGTTGGGTTTGGGATCAGTTCTTGCGGTAGCGGGTGGGAGTCGGACAGAAAGCCAGCTGGTGCAGTGTGAAAAGTCGAGGGTGCAGGCAGGAGTGGGATGAAAAAATTGGTCTGGTGCAGACCTCTACTGTTCACAATGACAGTGAAGCCTGTAATGTTAGAGCTGTTTATTACTGTGTCAGTGTAAAAGTAGGGAATTAGCAAGGGAAACTGACAAATAATGTGACATTGCCATACTGACTAATAAAAACTCACATTGCACTGAAAAAAGGTTACAATATCAATCTTCAATCGTTTGGCAGATGGTTTCATTGCTTGATTAATGTCTAGTGTGATTGAGGCAAAAATAATAGTTAATGTTTGCCAACTTTTTGCCAGCTCTCCCTCTCTAACGGTACATCAACTGGCGAAAGCTAGCCAAGTCAATTTACTTCTGTTGAAACGGGAGAAAACAAAGGCTACAAAACATGTCCATACAAACAACACCTGTTAGATAGTAATAATAGCCTGGCTGTGGTACCTACTAGCTAGCGTAGCTAATTCATTCACCCTCAGTCGAGAGGGTCTGAAACATTAGCGAACGTTACACGTCAGTTACAATACTAGCACATCTCGGCGAATAAACTCTAGTTTCGTTTTTATCTGTTAAGTTAAAAAACAGTTACATCAGTCAACTAAAGAGTAGTCAGTTTCTGCTCTGCTTGCTTTTACAACTTGGTGAAAGAGCGCAACACATACACACTGAACAATGCTTAACTCTTCCGTGCTGGTCCAGCCACCCTTCCAGAAGCTTTGCCTTCACACAGCCTGTCAGTCCTAAATCCAGCCATCTGAACACTCCAAACAGACTACCCGATCCTCTGAGGTGTCCGCATGGTACTAAAGCGCACCATCGATGCTTTTTGTATCACATTGTAATGATAAAACTGAGGGGGGACAAAAATGCAATTTCAGTTGCGCCCCTGGAAGTTTCTATGTAATGCATCTCAATAGGTAGTGCTTTTACACAATGTATAAAACTAATATTTCACAAATGAATACATTGAGCTAATTAGTGTAGAAAATAGTAAAAATAAAGAAAAACTCTTGACTGAGTAGGTGTGTCACAACTTTTGACTTGTACTGTATATATAGTACCAGTCAAAAGTTGTGACACCTACTCAGTCAAGAGTTTTTCTTTATTTTTTACTATTTTCTACATTGTAAAATATTAGTGAAGACATCAAAACTATGAAATAGCACATATGGAAACATGTAGTAACCAAAAAAGTGTTTGACAAATAAAAAGATATGTTATATTTGAGATTCTTCAAAGTAGCCACCCTTTGCCTTGATGACAGCTTTGCACACTCTTGGCATTCTCTCAAACAGCTTCATGAGGTAGTCACCTGGAATGCATTTCAATTAACAGGTGTGCCTTGTTAAATGTTCATTTGTGGAATCTTTTTCCTTCTTAATGCGTTTGAGCCAATCAGTTGTGTTATGACAAGGTAGAGTTGGTATACAGAAGATAGCCCTATTTGGTAAAAGACAAAGTACATATAATTTAATATGTTTATTGTTTGTCTTTTTTATGTATTTGTATTTGTATATGTATTTTATGTATCTTTTTTATGTATTTGTCTACAAGTTTATATATGTTTACAACAAGCAAGGGGAACATATCAGAATAGGGGCATTGGGGAATAATAACATATTGTACGGAATATATTTGTACTGTAGTGAAGCTGTCTCTAGAGTAATGCAAGGTCTCTTTCATGATCATGTGAAACGTCAATTGCTATGGAAATGCTGTGATGTGTTTTTCAATGATGTTAAAGGTAATTATGATACAACTATGACGGTGATACGATATGGATTACAATGATCATCATGAATATTAAGACTATACGCACTACATGTTACACACATAGACACTCAACCATGCAAATTGGCGGAGTTATTATTTATTTGGACATCACACATTATAGTCTTACTCTTATACAGACATCGTACACACTATCACTAAATCACATCCAATATCATACACATCAACCTACTCAGATGTACTACACACATAATATCTTGTCTCAATTTTCTAACATCTGTGGCATTGGCTCACAGGCAAACAGACAAGGGAATAAAACAAATATTGCTAGAACCTATTTCTTGAATTCAAAATTTCAGATATTTGAAATCTCTCATTTTGACCATCATAATACCTCTGATGGTAGTAACATTACAAGCACTAATTATGGTCAATTTAGACTGAGAATAGTATCTAGTTATGGTAAGGGGTGAAATAAGTATAGCCAGTTATAATTTTAACGGTTTAGCAGATTATAAAAAAAAGATCAGTCTTTACATGGATAAAAGAAAAGGAATATAACATATACTGTTTACAGGAAACTCACTCTACATCCTTAGATGAAGTTGCGTGGAAAAAGGAATGGGCTGGACAAAGGAACTCAAAAGGTGTGATGATATTAATTAACAAACATTTCGATCTGATTGTGCAAAAAGTCAGGAATGATTAACAAGGAAGGTGGATCTTTTTGAATATGAAAGTGGACGAGATTTGGCTCATTAATCTATATGGTCCAAATCAGGATGATCCATACTTCTTCAAAAACATTTATAACAATTTATTGAACTTACAGGCAACAAATGATCAAATCATTATGGTAGGAGAATATAACACAGTGTTAAGTACCTCAATGGACCGTAAAGGTAATCCATCTACAAACTATCATCACTGTGCCCTTAAGGAAAACACAAATATTATGGACACATTAGAAATAGTGGATATTTGGAGACTAAAAAACCCAGACCTGGTGAGATATACATGGAGGAGGCTTAATCAAGCTATTCGTCTTGACTACTTTCTTGTCTCTTCTTGTCTCTGTCTCTCTTGCATCAAAGGTTAAAAATGTTTTAATAGGAGACAGAATGTGATCGGATCCTCATCTAATTGGCATAAACATAACTCTTAAAGATTTTCCACGTGGACAGGGATATTGGAAATTTAATTAAAGTTTACTGGAGGACAACTTATTTTTAACTAAGACAAAATAATTTATAACTGAATTTTTCCAGTATAATATAGGTTCAGCAAATCAGGATGGCAAGCAGTTTCTGGCTAAAGAGACAAGACTAACAAGGGAAATCCATTAACTAATACTACAGGTAGATAGCAATAAAAATGATACTACAGAGATACAAAATAAGTTAAGAGGAAAGAACTTGAGGAATTTATTCAAGAACGATCTAATGTAATCTATTACAAAAATAAAGCAAACTGAAAAACGCACAAAATTCTTCCTGAATCTCCAATACAGGAATGCTAACAAAAATAATTTTCAGAAACTCGTTACTGAAGACGGAGTCATCTATGATTCTCTGAATTATATTTTAAAAGAGGAAGCAAATTATTTTAGGCAGATGTTCTCTTTTCCGTCTCATCCTCTCCCACTGAATGAAGATTACGGTAAAGGAATTCTTTCCAAATAATATAAAAAATGGAAAATTAACAAATGTACAGAAAGATCACTGCGAAGGCCAAATTACACTAAATGGTTCTCAAGTAGATTACTAAGAAAAGCTCATCCATTGTTTAAAAATGACCTTTTTGCCATTGTGGAGATTGCCATGTCTCATTTTCGATTAATTGAAAATGATACTTTTTTTCAAAGTATCTTTCTTTTTCAAACAAGCATTGCAGAGCTGGCTACAATTTCAATTTCATCCCCCTGAAAAGATAGAACAAATATTACTACAAATATTATGGCTGAACTCAAATGTGCTGGTTGATAAAATACCTGTATTTAGGGAAAGATGTTTGAAAAGGGTATTTTGCTCTTAAAATATATTGTAAATTGGAATGGTAGAGTTATGTCCTTCATGGAGTTATCAGAAACGTCCTCTCATTGTCAAATGCGTTTATTTTCAGAAAACTTAACATGTGTAAATATTTGTATGAACAAGATTCAACAACTGAGACATAAACTGAACAAGTTCCACAGACATGTGACTAACAGAAATTGAATAATGTGTCCCTGAACAAAGGGGGGGTCAAAATCAAAAGTAACAGTTAGTATCTGGTGTGGCCAACAGCTGCATTAAGTACTGCAGTGCATCTCCTCCTCATGGACTGCACCAGATTTGCCAGTTCTTGCTGTGAGATGTTACCCCACTCTTCTACAAAGGCACCTGCAAGTTCCCGGACATTTCTGGGGGGAATGGCCCTAGCCCTCACCCTCCGATCCAACAGGTCCCAGACGTCATGCACAGAATGAGCAGTATGGCTGGTGGCATTGTCATGCAGGAGGGTCATGTCAGGATGAGCCTGCAGGAAGGAAGGAGGATGTCTTCCCTGTAACGCACAGCGTTGAGATTGCCTGCAATGACAACAAGCTCAGTCCGATGATCCTGTGACACACCGCCCCAGACCATGACGGACCCTCCACCTCCAAATCGATCCCACTCCAGAGTACAGGCCTCGGTGTAACGCTCATTCCTTCGACGATAAACGCGAATCCGACCATCACCCCTGGTGAGACACAACTGCGACTCGTCAGTGAAGAGCACTTTTTGCCAGTCCTGTCTGGTCCAGCGATGGTGGATTTGTGCCCATAGGCGATGTTGTTGCCAGTGATGTCTGGTGAGGACTTGCCTTACAACAGGCCTACAAGCCCTCAGTCCAGCCTCTCTCAGCCTATTCCGGACAGTCTGAGCACTGATGGAGGGATTGTACGTTCCTGGTGTAACTTGGCAGTTGTTGTTGCCATCCTGTACCTGTCCCGCAGGTGTGATGTTCGGATGTACCGATCCTGTGTAGGTGTTGTTACACGTGGTCTGCCACTGCGAGGACGATCAGCTGTCCGTCCTGTCTCCCTGTAGCGCTGTCTTAGCCGTCTCACAGTACGGACATTGCAATTTATTGCCCTGGCCACATCTGCAGTCCTCATGCCTCCTTGCAGCATGCCTAAGGCACGTTCACACAGATGAGCAGGTGACCCTGGGCATCTTTCTTTTGGAGTTTTTCAGAGTCAGTAGAAAGGCCTCTTTAGTGTCCTAAGTTTGCTTTACTGTGACCTTAATTGCCTACCATCTGTAAGCTGTTAGTGTCTTAATGACCATTCCACAGGTGCATGCTCATTAAATGTTTATGGTTCATTGAACAAGCATGGGAAACAATGTTTATACCCTTTACAATGAAGATCTGTGAAGTTATTTAGATTTTTACAAATTATCTTTGAAAGACAGGGTCTTGAAAAAGGGACACTTCTTTTTTTGCTGAGTTTATATCGCCAGGTGCTCCGAGATTTGACGTTGTTCTCCTAACTTTTTTAAGTCGGGAGCACCAGTGCTATCAATTTTTTTTAATATTATTTAAAGCCCTGGATACAAAGTATATTGAAACCAGGTGCTTCCACACGGGTGTGGTTCCTGAGTTAATTAAGCAATTAACATCCCATGATGCTTAGGGTCATGTATAAAAATGCCCAGTTGCCCATTATTTTGGCTACCATGGCTAGAAGAGATCTCAGTGGCTTTGAAATAGGGATCTCAAAGGAGCATAGGGGGTTTAAAGTGTGTGTGTGTGTGTGTGTGTGTGTGTGTGTGTGTGTGTGTGTGTGTGTGTGTGTGTGTGTGTGTGTGTGTGTGTGTGTGTGTGTGTGTGTGTGTGTGTGTGTGTGTGTGTGTGTGTGTGTGTGTGTGTGTGTGTGTGTGTGTTTTAACACACAGGTGCATGTAATCTCCCGTTAGTAATGTTTTAAGAAATCCAATTCTAACACACAGCTTCGTGTTTAATTCTGCCTGTTGATTGCAATTGGCCTGTATGGTAAAAAAAATGTTGCATGTGTTGTTTCAAAAATAAAAAATTTAAATATTAAATACCTGAATTCCTGAATTCCATCCAAAATTCCTGGATATTATTGATTTCATGTCTCTCATTCATAGTCCTCTCTAGTTCAGTTGGTAGAGCAAGGCGCTTGCAATGCCAGGATAGTGGCTTTGATTCCTGGAATCACCCATAGGTGAAATGTATGCACGCATGACTGTAAGTCACTTTGGATAACAGCGTCTGCTAAATTGTATATATTTATACATTATATATATTATCATTCTGATGTAATTATATAATGGTTTATGTGCAGTCAACATTTGACAGATTTTCAAAATCCCAAAAGTGTTGAATATCTTACTCCATTATACAGCTGTTACATTTATCAGAACTGTATTATTGACCTTTTATACATTTTGACGACCCTTGCTAAAACAACCGTATGTTGTCATAGAGTCACATGTTTACCTTCAAAGCTACATAACACAGTATGTTACATAAAGCAGGTTGCTGTGATGACAGCAATTTGAGTCTGGGTCATGTTGATTGGTAACCTCACTCCTCAGTTTGAAATGTCTCTACCCGCACCATCGAGTCGCTAGCTTTACGGTGGCGCAGCTGGCTAAGATGTTGTCAAGAGGGCGGTCACGTGTGATTGCGAGACAGAGGATTCGAGATCACTCCCAGTGGCGGTTGTATATGGAAGGAAGCGAAGCTGTTAAGCAGCACAGTGAGAAGTGCTTACCTGTAGCAGTTGTTGTGGAACTTGTTGTAAGAAGACAGCGTGATGAGGCCTCCCCAGGCTGCTGACAGAGAGAAGAAGATCTGGGTGGCAGCATCCTTCCACACCTAGAGTAACACACACAAATTCACACTCACTGTTAGAGACAGAGGGATGGGCGGAGAAATGTGTGTGTGTTAACGCATGTGTGTGTGAGTCTATTCGTGTGCCTGTGCGCACTTACGTGTGTGTATGTATACCTTAGCATCATTGAGTTTCTCCCACTTGGGTGTGATGAAGTAGAGGATGCCGTCACCAGCCCCTGGGAGGGTCACTCCTCTGAACAATAGAATGACCAGAACCACATAGGGGAACGTAGCTGTGAAATACACCACCTAAGTGAGGGGAGAGGAAGAACAAAATGAAGGGAGAGTTAGCAGGTTGTGTGATAGGTGCACTGATTCAACACTTTTAGTTTAAAAACAAACCCACCATAGGGCAACATTACATATTAATTCCCAGAACTACACAGTTTGTTTTATGGTTCTGGGATTTCACAGGGGGAAATTATTCAAATCCAAAAGAGGTTAAAGGAGGTACGGCATGAGCAGAGAGAGAGATTTCTCTTACTTTCCCTGATGACTTGATTCCTTTGGCCAGGGAGAGGTAGACTATCAGCCAGGCCAGCAACAAGCAGCCTGCGAGGGGCCAGCGGATGTCTCCAAGGTACTCTATCCCTTTGGAGATGTGCAAGACATTGTACCTAGAGAGAGAGAGAGAGAGGAGGTTATTTCCCAATCACACAGTTATTTCAGATCTGACATGTATTATTCCTACATATCAATCAATAGCGGGAAACAATTGTGTCTATACAGCCCAATAACTGTGGCCTAATTATGTTAGAAAGGAAACCAACATTTCCAATATAGTATGAGAAATCACAAGTATCATCAGCAAGCAGGCCTACTTCAAACATAGAAGCTCTATGTAAATATGATGCAAGTTATTATTAAAATGTTTTTTAAATTACTATATTTTTACTGAATACTTTTTTAGCTGTTGTATTGTTTGCAAGGAGAGCTTGCAAGTATGCATTTAATTATACTGTGTACACTACACTGTATCCTGTGCATATGACAAATAAAAATAAACTTTGACTTGACTTACTTGAAGTACTCCTCGCTGGGGCTGACGTAAGTTTTGTTATCCGGATAGGTCATGTTAACCAGTTTGGTCAGGTTTCCAATGGCTTGAGCCGACAGACAGAACGAGCTGTTCTTTACAGAGGTGATGTTTTTATCATGGCGGATACACGTGTCTGTCACAACCAGGACAGACAGACAGACAGACAGACAGACAGACAGACAGACAGACAGACAGACAGACAGACAGACAGACAGACAGACAGACAGACAGACAGACAGACAGACAGGTTTACATACACTGTATCGAATCAGAGAAAATAAATATCTCAACAGTGACAGACAGACAGACATCTTTATAATCTGGTTTAAAAACTGTATCAACTCTCACAATTTTCTCAGGTGGTGGGTATAATGTATTATAGATACTTGCCCAGCATGGATGAAGCATGTTTTATATGTGTAATGGTTATTTTTCTTGTAACAGAACTGTAAATACAAGTTGTGCTTATAATGAAATAACCTTTTTCCCAAATGTAGCCTACACTTAGAAAAGATGTAGAAACGTTAAGCATGTTTGACTGAGTAGATCTAATTTCCCTTTGTATGATCATCATAAGTTTGTTGTATTACCAATGAAACCTACGGGTTGACACAGCATCAATGCCAGTGGAGGCTCCTCAGAGGAGGAAGGGGAGAACCATCCTCCTCAGTGAATTTCATTACAAAAAAAATTACATTTAAAAAGTTATCCTTTTTAGATAAAACTATACTAAATAGAATCACATGTAACCAAATAGTTTATTAAAACACAATATTTTGCAAATAAGGTCTACAGTAGCCTCAACAGCACTCTGTAGGGTAGCACCACGGTGTAGCTGGAGGCCAGCTAGCTTCCATCCTCCTCTGAGTACATTGACTACAATACAAAACCTGGCTCATGGTTCTCACCCCCTTCCATAGACTTACACAGTAATTATGACAACTTCCGGAGGATGTCCTCCAACCTATCAGAGCTCTTGTAGCATGAACTGACATGTTTTCCACCCAATCAAAGGATCAGAGATACTGAAAGCATAAGCTACAGATAGCTAGCACCGCAGTGCATAAAATGTGATGAATAGTTGACTCAGAGAGAGAAAGAAAACAGTTGAACAGTTTTCAACAAATTAATTTCTTCCTAAATGAAGGAGAAGCAAGGTAGAACTAGAGAGATTTAGATTTAACGCATTAGTTATATTACCTATGCTGACTATGACGTTACTTTAGCTAATATGGTGACAACGATGTAGGCTGTGTGTAGCGGTTTGGCTTGGAAAGGTTTTTTCTCCTGGTCACATACAGCTGATGTGTTGTTCATTAAAGTCCACAACCGAAGGGAAGAGGTGAACGGTGGAGAGCGCATAACGTAGATGCGAGAAGGAATACAATGTGGCTGCTATGAAACTGTGAACTGTTTTTACCCATGATCAGGGGTGTAGGAGTCATTTTGGCCTGTTTATGAGTTGTGCATTTGTTGTCTGACAAGGGTTATTTTTACTTGTTTTGTACACTAGAGAGCACCATATGTTGGGGTCATGGGTCACTGGTCGTGTGTGCATATAGGTAGCACAGGTGACCAGGAAGGGTTAGCACAGGTGAGAGGAGAGCACAAAAGGTTCTTACCATATAACATATATGGCTTATAGAATGCATCTCTCTGCACCTTTTGTACAGGAATATGGGTTGTGGAGCTATTTATATTTATATACACAATAAATGGGAACTTCACCCCAACGTTTGGAAAGCTGATTCCAAACGTTTTGTGGACACGTTATGGATAGCTCTCTCCTGTGCCAGAGGCAGTTCATAGGGAATCGCCACTACAAGGGGTGTATTAATTCAGCCAATTCGGTTGAAAAACGTTTCTTAAACAGAAGCAAACGGAACAAAACGGGGATAAACATAACTGAATTTGTCCAAAAGAAACTCTTGTTTGCAACTGTTGGATTAATGATTACACCCACTATCAGCTAGATGCAGGCAAGAGTGTGCAAGCAGAATTGAATGTCACTGTCTGTCCATGTGTCACTGTCTGTCACATCAAATTCTTCTCTCGACCTGTGTGCAACTACGTTGTAAACTTTCATTCATAGGCTAGGTTGTAGAAACCTCATGATGGGTATAGGGAAAATGTGAGTATCATGTAGTAGCCTAAAACTATCGATGTTAGATTGAGTTGGTTGAATGGAATATGAATGACAGTCATCCAATATGCTGTAATAGAAATAAGGCCAAGCTCATTAAATAAAATAATCTGAAACGGCACTGACTGCCACTGATCAATGCTATTCAAGGATACAGAGGAGAGAGACAAGGGAGAGTACAGTTACTGTAATTGACCAAGAGAGGGCGGTCTGGCGCACACTGCGGCACTGCAGCAACTCCACTACAGTAAATGTGTCAAGCAAGCAACTTTTGTGCTGAATTCACTAAAATGCAATAGACAAAACTGGCATTTTCTTAATCAAATTTCGATTTTTTTCACCCATGCAACTGGGAGAAAATTATCTGGTCATACTGGGAGCCTTTCTTTTATCAATGTATCTTATACTTTTGTATTAATTGTAACCCAATGTAACCTAAAAACAATTACTCATAATTGCACCAGTGCAAAACTAATTTGTCTACTTAGCCTACACCTTAATATTGAAAATACACATTTTGTATAACTGCTTTTTGCTTATGAGATGTTTAGAGTAGAATAAAGATTTAATAAGGAGAAAAAAATATCACACACGTGTAACCTACACACAGTTGAAAAAAGAACTTGACATCCACAGAATAAATGGAAAAATCTATATAATAAACCTAGTAAGCCAAAGTAGCACTTTTGGATGTATATGAAACTAGAAAACAATGCTTAAAATATCTGGCCACTCTACACTATATGTCAGGTTACAGAAAGAGACCTTAGCTGAGGGGTGCGTTGCGCATTGCGCAATGGTGATGGGGTGCTTATGTGTATGTGTGTGTGCGCATGCATGATAGTGTGTGTGCGTTCTGGCGCATTGTGGTCTTACCTAAGAGAAGCATGTCTTTGTCCTTACAGTCCAACGTGTTCCACTCGTTCTTACAGTTAGCCCATGGCAGTGAGCCCTTCAACGAAGCGAACAGGTAGTACAGTGTCCAGCACATAATAATGTTATAGTATATGGCTATCAAGACAGATATTATCAACATGGCAATCCCGCAACCTAAAATAAATAAATGAGACGAAATATATAAATTACTCTTAAGCAGGCAGAGGAGCTTGATCAAAAGTAATTATATCATAATAAGTAGTTATCATTTTTTCTGAAGTTAGTGTATGTTACATGTTTTAAATACGTTACTTTATGAGTTTGGATCGCAGCCTGTATATGCGCAGTTTACCTTGCAGAGCCGGGATGGCTTTCCACACGGACACGGGGCCCTGGCTGGCAAACTGACCCAGGGAAACCTCCAATAAAAAGATAGGGATCCCGGCGAGGCACAACATTATCAGGTAGGGGATCAAAAAAGCACCTATATACACAGGGAAACGGGGAAGCGTTTCAAAGTAGCGCACAGGTACAAGTGAAAAGAGATTACTCAAACTTGGCTCACATGATTTAAAAAGAAGGCTATAACAGACTTAATTCGACTGCCTTTCTCATGAAATAAAAAGATTATGTATAGCGAATGAAATAAATGTGACATATTACTAGGGCTATCTTCATTTCAATTTAGTTTGGTCTACACTCTATGCATTATTATATTGTAGTTACCTTATACAACTAATTAGGCTACATGCAAGGGAAGCAAATAAGTATACCACCTACATTGTAAACTTTCATTCATAGGCTAGGTTATAGCAAACTCATGATGGGTATAGGGAAAACTTGAGTATCATGTAGTAGCCTTAACCTACCGCTGTTACATTTAACTGGGTGAATGGAATATGAATGACAGTCATCCAATATGCTGTAATAGAAATAAGGCCAAGCTCATAAAAAAATGATTTGTTATACTTATTCGCTTCCCTTGCATGTAAGTTGTATAAGGTAATTAATTCACCCATCACGAGTGTAGACCAAACTAAATTGAAATGAAGATAGGCCTAGTAATGATTATAATTATAATAATATAAATCATATTTTATTTACAGATCTGATTATCAATCATAAAGCCTAAATAAATTCACTAAAATCCACGAAAAAGAGTAAACTCTTAGACGTGTAAAAATAATATGTTAGCTAAACGCTTTCTATAACTGTTTAGTTTGTCATAATAAAAAGTCGCCTATTCCTTTTGAGAAGAAAAAGCAAACTAAAAGGAAAGTCAAGAATATGTTTTTCGACACAAATTTCAACTCCAATGTTATAGCCTAGCAAGTGGATTAATGAAAGTAATGTATTTTCGTTCGACAATATTAAAATACATTAAGCATACTGTTGTTTAAACAATGGCAAAACAACAATATGAATCATCCAGAATATGAACACAATTAAGTCGACTTACTCCCATTGTGTTCCTCGAATTGAATTAAATCGTCAATTTCGTTCATATCAATTATGCGTGATGTCAAACATCTATCATTGTGGAGAAATTGAATATCTAAGTCAAATAACACTGATCAGTTTTGGGATATGTTTTATTTTCCGCATGTAGGTGCTTGCACATTTACAACTTCAGTGACATTTGCAGTGCAGGTACATTCTCAACCCAACACTCTCCTTACCTCCACCATTTTGGAAGGCAAGGTATGGAAACCTCCACACGTTTCCCAGTCCCACGGCATAACCAACCATGGACAGGATGAAATCCAATTTATTAGTCCAGTTTCCCCTGGCCTTATTCTCATCTCCACTCTCGTCCTCCTGGGGAAAACAGTGGATTTTAGTGGTTTCATCTACATTAAGTAACCATATTGGACTTCAATTTAGTATAGCCTATCATTAAAACGTCTCAGATCCCAAAACCCCTGCCTTTCTGGGTGAACGATTCGTTTCGTTATTCGATCTATTAAATGAGCCACAAGTATAGGTTATTTGCAACAGTCAGAAAATACGCTTCAAAGCACATAACAATCGCGGGAATACCACTATTTGATTGATGCGAGCATTTTAAAACACTACAGGACAAATTCATATGAATATTCATAAATACAGATAATTCAAATGTCCTAATTTCTGATTCCCTGCCAAGAGGGGTAGAGGGAGACCGGGACCAAGCTTATCAATGGAGCACTGTCAGGCAGGCGCGCGGGCGGGAGACTAGAGTGAGAGGAGGGGAGAGAGTCGAGGAGAGTGGCGAGGAATGCCCTCGCGGGGATTGGAACAATGGGCAGAATGCGCAGCCTTATGTAACCCATTACCAAGCGCTGTCATGGGTTTACTGAGACCAATCCCGAGAGAGCATGATGCGGGGTTTCTATCCCTCTTTCTATCTACACCTGACACACAGAGCAGCGCAGTGTGGGGGACATACCATTACCGTGTGCTGATACACAAACAACCATTTTACAGTAGGCATATTCCTTTATCTCATTGCAGTGGGAAGATTTTTTCCATTCAGCACTTTCAGGATGACGTTTTAGACCAACTTGTGTTGACAGAATTGTGTCAAATAGATTGTCTATTCTAGCCAAAGGCAGAGGGTCAGAACATCGAAATAGATGTTTCGTTCTTTTCGTTCTATATTTTGATAATTTCCTACAATAACTGGGAATTATTCTAAACTATTATATTGGTGAATTCTACCCCTGATTTATAGACAATTGCATCCTCTGTTTACTGCATCTGGCCATCCCAAATGGAAATTCACTTGAATAGGCCATATAGATCATATTCTCTGAAATCACCCCTCAGCATCAGACTCCAGATCTCAGAAGGAGTCCCATGGGACCGCAATTACAACTTCTCAGCCGCAGCATGTCACCCCCACCTCGGCTTCCTTATCCGTGAAAGACCCGATAACACCACAGCCACTTCTCTATCTTAATATGCAATACAGGTCGCATGTCAGACAGATCATCATTCACTCCAAACCGCGGTTCGTCTTGTAGTCCAGAAACCCCCCTCTAAGCTCTCCTGACCCCGGTTGGGCTATCCTCCCCGTATCGAAACAATTCGTTTGAGCCCACTTACCCCCGTCACGGCGCCGGGCTGAACAGACGTGTTGCCATCTGCGCCCAGAATGATGGTGGTCTGACTCATGGTGGTCCAGTTGCCCGATGCATTGTTTTGATCCCCGGTGGCCCTAAGCGGGTCCCCGCACTGGACAGGGACACCCCGGGCAGCAGAACCACCAACTGAGCTGGTGGAATCCTTACGGAAGGCCGAGTTCGCAGCCACGGATCCAGGCACCGCCGGAGCGGCATTTTTAAATGTTCCATAGACTTTACTGACTTCTCCCGGTTTATTTTCCGTGGGACAGAAAGTTTTGCTCTCGTTGGATGGTGCTGGCTGAGGGGCCGGGTAAGCGGCGGACGTTTGGTTAAGGGCATTATACGGGTTGTTTGCTGAAACTCCCACCGCTCCCTCCGGCTGGTGCAACGGTTTAGAACCGGTAGGGGCATTGGCCGGCTGTTTGGTCATCTCTCTCTGGTCGGAGGAATCCTGCAACATGTAATTTACAGATGAGGCTCAGCACACAAGACAAGGGATACAAAAACATATATAAAAAGGCTATACAAACAGAAACACGTTAAGACGGACGCATTTACCAGGTCAGTGTTAGCACTAGTAGGCTATGAATTGAGAATGAGATTATTTTAGCGATATTATGTTCACATCAAAACCTATAGGCTAATCACCAATAAAAACGAATGCAGCAGTGGTGGTTGTTTCAGCAGTATTTTAAAAGCCCTTTGTCGCATGTTTTGGCTCCGCTGCTCTGGGCTTCAGATCACGGTCTGCGGGGGTTTGCTTCTCCTGTTCGCAAGATTCTTTAATTTTACGCCCCATTCCCCCCATGTCATTCAGCTCCACACAGCTACTGATTTTTATGGGCAATTGACAAGCTGCCGGGCTCTTGACAGCTCCCCTCTCCCTACAGCTCCCCTCTCCCTGGCAGGCATATATGATCACTGGCATCAGGCTACAGCTCTGAGAGGACCCGGGCGTGCAGAAATACAAATCACTATCTCCGCATGTATCGCCTAACCAAGAGGAAACAACGCAATGTAAGAGAGCGCGGATTTCTAAACAGAAACATGCTACATTTAAATTGAAGTTAAAAAAGGGAAAAAGAGATACAGTTTCTGCGTGTTTTATCGAGCACCTTGCATATATAGGCTATAAAAAGGACACGCTCCGGATTTCGTTTCTCTTAAATTGAAAACAAATACATTCAAGACAAATAGCCCTACTTGAAGTCCTTGAATGGAAAATATCGAACGAAACACAAGTGTTTTCGATTGAACTGAATGCATCTTTTGCTCAAAGATTGCAAAGTGAATGCAAGTTGTGAAAAGTTTTCGCACCATGGACAACGCACAACGCGGCTACTAAATGCAACCCATTATCCAGCATGCTGTTTGAATAAATGAAAATATTTCCACAAAACGAACTTAGGCTGCTTCAACCATTTAGACAAATAAGATAACTTGAATGACAAATGTAATGTAGAATAAAAAAAACTAAACAAAGTATTGAGCCTACTCACCATTTGTGAAGATGCTTAAGACGTGCTGACGTTGAAAAACAGCTGTAAAGAGAACTAGAAGAAGTAAGAGTGGATTTGGCCGTGCTTAGTGTAAACCTTTCTATACCTCAGTGGGAAAGATTGGGCTTGCGTCAGTGCGGAGCAAGGTGCCCTTCGCTTGACATTTTCTTGATAATAAGAGCTTGATAAATCATTGGCCTTGGATTCTGATTTTTAAAGCGACACCGGGCGAAGACGCGCGGGATCGTGCCCATGTTGTCCACGCACATGCCGCTCAGTGTGTGCGTGTTTGGACTGACTCATTCACCAGCTGATTAATAATACACGTTTCTCGAGGGCAGGTGGACGCACACACGCGCTAGGGAATATTTGCATGTAGGCCTACATACATTTTGGGGAGGGAGAATGCATGCAGCACTGCAATTCGTGAGCGAAAATGTACCATTCGTGGAAGATACGACGACACCGACGGGGAAACTTCGTTAAATGGTTTCTATTTTTGCTAAAACTATGGGGTTTATTGTGTGGTAAATATGCCTACTTTGCGTTTATGCTATTGAACATTTCTTAAGAAAGTAATATGTTGAAAACACTGAACATGTAGCTTAACATCTAGTATCATATATTACTACTTTAGCCTATTTTTTTATATTAGGAACACATAATTATATAGGCTACGACATATGATTATCAATATTAAAATATGATTTTTCGTTTCTATAAAGCCTGTGTCAGTAAATGTTTTTACAGGCAATACAGTTTGGGCTATACTGTATATTTATCAAAGATTATAAATATCCACCATAACAATTATTTACAGCATTATCCTTGGACAAATATTTCTGAAGTGTGTGATGACAAAAGCTACAGACTGCTGCAACGTATTTCTGTAAAGCCTCCAGGCTATATATAGGCTTTACTACGCTTCAAGGAATTTAAGCACACATGCGATTTGGGTTATACGTGTCTGTGTGCGTCACCGAGACAAGCACTGATCAAGTGTAGAAAGAAAGTGGGCGAGGTCTTCATGAAACGACTGAAGCTACTCATTTGTTAATCTCTTACGCAAGAAGGACACTTTTTTTTAAACACGTGGTCATTGAGGTATCTCGCTACACTGGAGGCTTTGGAACTTTCCCAGCACCACAAATAGCCTGCTCTAAAATACTGCATTGCGCACAGCATTGTTCAGCTTTCTCTTCTTTGTTAACGAAATGTAGCCCTCATTCAAAATTGGTTCATTCTCGTGCGCAAAATATCAGATGAGCATCCTTTTGTGTTGTTATTCAGACAACTGATATGCAACCAACCCAAACCCTTGAGAAAGATAAAGAAATAATCCGAATAACACCCAACCCCGCAGAAACGGTCCACCGACCTCGCAGTGTCTTTAAACCAGCGCGTCACTGTAGTCCACGTGCCTTATTAAATGTGCGATAATCACCTGCACGCAAAGCTGCGCCCGTGTGGCCAGCGTCCCTCATAAATCTGGGCCCCTACAGATAAGGGCCTCGCGCTGCAAAATTAGCTGGCTGCTCCAAGGTTTAATTACTTTGTCAACAGGGAATAATTGTAATTGAATGTTTGCCCCTCTTTCCTTGTACTTCTCACACCTTCCCCAAGACACAGAATGGAGACGGACTTTGAGTTCCCACTGTGGAGGAACCTTTTTGAAATGTAGGGTTCCTCGAGGAAACTTATTGAAAATAAAAATAAGAAAGGGTTAAAACCCATAACTTTTTAAACCTTTTATTATTAACGACATTTAGCAATAATAATAATAATAATAAATGCCTAATAATAAATATAATCTAATGACAAAACATCCATGGGTAATTTAAGATTTGTCAAAAGTATATACCAATGTTGACATTTTAATTAGGTATATTAAACATGAAACAACAATAATAAAAATGAAAACAATAAATCCAAAACAAAACAACAAGCCCATACTTTGGAGCAAACACTTTTTTTTAAATGAACTGATATTATAAATATATTCCATAGATATTATATTTGGAAAGTTTAAGATCCTGAAGTGGGTATGGCGTTACTTTAATGCAACACCTCACACATGGACATATTTGATTTGTGCTAATCCATTATTCACCCTACAGCACACAAGAAGACACATACATTTGCACAGGAGGTGTGAAAGCAAAGTTTGCTATAGTCATAATTCAGATTTACATAACCATTGGTTACCAACCACCACAGACAGATGAAGGCATGGAGTTGCATAGTCTGGCTGATGCCCTGGAGAACACCCTGTTGCCAAAACGGTGGAGGTTGGATTTGGAGATGATGAGATCAGAGGAGGCTGGTGGGAGTAGCTATAGTAGGACGGGATCATTTCTGGCCTCCACTGAAGGCCCGGCACTCTTTCTTGTCTTATATTTTGGCTCAGGTAGAAAACATTGTTTGATGTAGTGATATTTCAGATAATCTGTAAGCAAGACATGTCATAGAAATCAAGTGGCGTTGGCATGTATTTGCACTATTGTTAAAGTTTTGTTGGTGACCTATAATTCTATAACGCAACATACAGTGCCTTCAGAAAGTATTCACACCCCTTTACTTTTTCCACAATCTGTTGTGTTACAGCCTGCATTTAAAATTGATTAAGTTGAGCTGTTGACGCTGAATAATATCCCTTTGAACATGGTGAAGTTATTAATTCGACTTTGGATGGTGTATCAATACACCCAGTCACTACAAAGATACAGGTGTCCTTCCTTACTCAGTTGCCAAAGAGGAGGGAAACTGCTCAGGGATTTCACCATGAGGCCAATGGTGATTTTAAAACAGTTATAGAGTTTAATCGTTGTGATATGAGAAAACAGAGGACAGATCAACAACACTGTAGTTACTCCACAATACTAACATAAATGACAGAATCAAAATAAACATGCATCTTGTTTGCAACAAGGCACTTAAGTAATACTGCAAAAAAATGTAGGAAAGAAATTAACTTTTTGTCCTGAATATAAAGCGTTATATTTAGGGCAAATCCAACACATCACATCATATTTTCAAGCATGGTGGTGGCTGCATCGTGTTATCAGTATGCTTGTCATCGTCAAGGACGAGGGAGTTTTTAGGATAAAAAGAAACAGAATACATCTATAAGCACAGACAAAATCCTAAAGGAAAACCTTGTTCAGTCTGCTTTCCAACAGACACTGGGAGACAAATTCACCTTTCAGCAGGACAATAACCTGAAACACAAGGCCAAATCTACACTGGAGTTGCTTACCAAGACGACATTGAATGTTCCTGAGTGGCCTAGTTACAGTTTTGACTGAAATCATCTTGAAAATCTATGGCAAGACGAAGTCAGGCAACTTTAATATTTTTTTTTATAATAATGGGCACATATTGTACAATCCAGGTGAGAAAAGCTCTTAGAACTACCCAAAAAGAGTCACAGCTGTAATTGCCGCCAAAAGTTGCTTCTACAAAATATTGAGTCAGGGGTGTGATTACTTATGTAAATGAGATATTTCTGTATTTCATTTTCAAAAAATTTGCAAACATTTCTAAAAAGATGCTTTCACTTTGTCATTATGGGGTATTGTGTGTAGATTTTTTTGTCAATTTTGAATTCAGGTTGTAAGAACAAAATGTGGACTAAGTCGAGGGGTATGAATACTTTCTGAAGGCACTGTACAATCTGTGGAAGTTGTGAGAAGATTAGCATATGTGCTAACGTGCATCTATAGGTACAGTGCTGCCATATTTAAATGCAGCAACTATTTTTTATTAGTACCATTAAAGACTTTAGTAATGAGTTTAAAAACAAAATCTGGAGTGAATCTGACGTATGGTTCATGAGAAGATGATTGCAGCTGTTTTTTATCGTTAGCAAAGAATGAGCTGTTAAAAGTCTTTGTTTTTTTAGATATCAATACCAAATTCAGTGTGGTTCATCTTAGGGATGTCCATGATAGCAATGAAAAGTTTCAAGTTGATAGGCCACTGTGGAGTGGATTTACAGTGGTTTAAATGTAAAAATCGGAGTATTAATTTGTCAATAACTCTGCCATCTTTTAATCAATCCCTTAGCTTTCAAATTATAAAAAAGTTACCAATCTATGCTTGAGTTATTTAACTATGTAAAAAAAAAATTCTGACAATAACAAGTCTTCACAGCTTTGCTGTGAACCCCAATAAGACCATTTATTCATATCACACGTGTTGAAAGACGCGGGACACACAGAAGTGGAAAAATTGCTTTATTAAGCAAAACCAAATCCGAGGCAACAGTCGCCACCTGATCACAAACCAGCAATCCTTTCTTTTTCAGAACTTATGATTCATGATCTAAGGGGAAGAGTGGAACATCTTTCTGTTGTCAGCAGAGCTGCTCAATGGATTATGCAGAGCTGGAGGTTTGTCAGATGTTTTTGACGACAAAATAAAACTCACTATGATTGTGTCCCAAATGGCACCCTATTCCATACAGAGCTCTATGGGCCCTGGTCTAAAGTAGCACACTATATAGGGGAAAGGGTGCCATTTTGGATGCACACTTTATGCTGCTAGTAGTAGACCAGCCAATCTGGGAAAAAGTGCTTGTTTTTTATTTTGCTTGTTAAAGGCTGTCATCCATGATAGATCAAATAGTGATCGGTGACAAAGTTAATCTGGCTAACACGTTAAATTTAGTTTAAGGCAATTTTCAATGGGTTTAAGGTCAAATCTGGTGAAAATGGGCATAATGGAAATTGTAATTGATTTAGGTAAAATATCCTGAAATTCTCAACCAAACTGAGTCGATTATAAAACATAAACACATAGACTATGGAATGGATGCGTTAATAGTTACTTTTCATACAGTTATTATGCTTTAAGACATGCAAATATACAGAAAAGATGAACATTGATTTTTTCAGCTACAGTTGTGGCCTGTGGCACCACCAAGTACCCTTTTCAGATGACCTAGACCTGGGCTCTCCAACCCTGTTCCTGGAGAGCCACGGTCCTCTAGGTCCTAATCTAGCACACCTGATTATAATAATTAGCAGATTTATAAACTGAACCAGCTTAGTTACAATTGGGGTTGGAGTGAAAACCTACAAGAGAGTAGCTCTCCAGGAACAGGGTTGGAGACCCCTGACATAAACCCTGTGAGAAAACTGCAGGAGACCCCACTGAACCAGGAGAACTTTACCTCGTAAGAATCCGACTTTCTGGGCCAGAGATACCGAAACTGTAATGTCATTTTTAAGGGGTGAAATGTACATCCATGCAGCCAAATAGGATAGTAACAGATTGCAACCAAATTTACTGAACATATCAATATAAACCAGGGATGGGCAACTCCAGTCCTCGGGGACCTAGTTGGTGTCACACTTTTGCCCCAACACCTGACTCCAATAATCTACTAACTCATAATCTTCAGTTTAGATTGCAAATGGTTTAATCACCTGTATTTGCTAGGGATGGGGAAAAATACCACTCCTCAGTAAAAGGCACATGACAGCCCACTTAGAGTTTGCCTAAAGGCACCTAAAAGAACTCTCAGGCCATGAGAAAAAAGATTCTCTGGTCTGATGAAACCAAGATTGAACTCTTTGGACGGAATGCCAGCGTCACATCGGGGAGAAAACCTGGCACCATCCCTAAGGAAAAGCATGGTGGAGGCATGCTGTGGGGATGCTTTTCAGTGGCAGCGACAGGGAGACTAGTCAGGATCAACGGAAAGATGAACTGAGCAAAGTAAAGAGAGTATCTTAACTTCTTAGGGAGCAGCGCACGAGGTGACCGTTTTGGAGAGCCTGCATGCCCAAAGTAAAATGCCTCCCATTCAGGCCCAGAAAATAGGATATGCACATATTTAGTACCATTGGATAGGAAACACTCTGAATTTTCTAAAAGTGTTAACATTTTGTCTGTGAGTATAACAGAACGGATATGGCAGGCGAAAACCCGAGGAATTTCTGTCCTGGAAAAAGTGGTTTTGACAGATTGCCTCATTTAGAACCCCTCCCGTATGAAAATGCCCATATAAGGGCATATGAATGCAGTACCTATTGCTTCCTCTGGATGTCAACAGTCTTGAGAAAGTGTTCTGATTCTTTTTAGATGCTTTTAGAGCAGAGAAGAAGACGAATAAGGAAGTATCCACACAGAATGTCAATAGAGGAAAAGGCGCGCTCCCGGCTGGCGCGGTCTTTGGTTTTTTCCTTTCTTATCGCCCAGTTTATATTCCGGTTGAAATATTATACTATTTATACATAAAAGTGTTCCTAAGGATACATTTAAAATTATGTTTGATTGTTCTTGGACAAGTTTATAGGTATAAGTTGAACGAGTTCTCTTCACGTTTCAATGGACGATTGGAGGCTGTATTTTCTTATCATAACGCGCCAACCAAACGGAGATTTATGGATATAATACATTACTTTTTCTAACAAAAGAACCATGGATTGTCTTCGTTGGACACTT